>JAQZBX010016799.1:0-36140 GCA_029593785.1 Cabassous unicinctus | reverse complement strand
TATACAAACATTTCTTTGATTGTTTTATTCATATTTTCAGAAATCCAAAATTTTAGCAATTATGTTTCTACTACTTAAGCATAACCCTGATGCAAGTCTTCTTTATGTTATTTAACTAATTACCTTTAAAGCTATCAAAAAAATCATTTTAAAATTTCATTTTGTCCTTAAAGAAGTTTTAAGTTACAGAAAAGTCATGTACCAAATACAGGGACTCCCATATACCAAACATCCTCCGCCTTTTCCCCCTTTCCCCATTAATAACATTTTATATGTAGATGGTACATTTGTTACAACTGATGTACAAATGTTGAAACATAGCTACCAACCGTGGTAAATGGTTTACATTATGGTTTACATTTTGGACCATACACTTTTAAAAACTGTGATGCAATTCAACAGGGTCTGTATCAATCATAGCAAGATCATGTAGAACACTTTCATCTCCCCCAAAATGCCCCCTGTTATATCTATTCCTGAAGGGAGGGTCCTTTGCCCTCCCTTCAGGACCCATGGCAACCACCAGGCTTCACTCCTTGAAGGACAAGATCCATAGTTACTTGCAACAACACTGAGGACTTGACACACTGGTCTGCCCTCCCCTATTAGGCACCACCTATGCTTTCAAGAGACTCCTGCCCTCTATTTGAGAACATAGCAGGCCTCCCCAGGATGGGAGTCCACCACCTCAAAGCATAAACTTAGTTACTGACAAAAAATGGAATAGAACATGTGACTTAGATGTATCATGGCAATGGGCTTTTTCCAGTTATCTATTGTTGCATAACATCCACCTCAAAACTTGATGATTTATAAACAACAACAATAATTCATTTTGTTCATGGATCTCCAACTTGGGCAGGGCTCATTGAGGAGCTTGTCTCAGCTCCATGTGAATCAGCTCCATGTGAGTCAACTAGGATTTCAGGTTTCATTTTCAGGATGGTTCACACACGTGACTGGAAGGTTATCCTGGCTATAGACTGTGTAGGCTTGGGTCCTTTTCATACGAGCTTCTCAATGGGCTACTTGACTTTCCTCACAGCATGGAGCTGGGATTCCAAGAGTGACTTCCAAGAGAACAAGGAAGATGTGCATGGGATTTTTATTTCCCAGTCTTAGAAGATACAATGTATCAGTTTTTTTCATACTCTGCTAGTCAAAAAATTCACAGAATCATGCCCAGATTCAAAGGGATGGGACAGAGACTCCACTTATCAATGGAGGGGAGGTGTAGCTAGGTTCTAAAACATCTGTGGAATCATAGGGATACTGGAACCACCTTTGGAAAATCAGATCTGCCACAGACTTGCTAATACTGAACCCCAGAAATTGAGACATTGCCTCCTGGTCACAGGGCAGTTCTGGTAAAGTCACAGAGATGCCTGCCCCTATAAAACTTAGAACATGAAGGATTGGGCGAGAGAGGCAGAGGGCACTGAGCTGAACCTTAAAACTCATTCAGGGGAAGCGGCTGTGGCTCAATTGGTTGGGCTCCCTTTTACCATATGGGAAGCCCCGGGTTCGATTCCCAGAGCCTCCTGGTGAAGACAGGCCCAGGCGGCGCAGTGAGCTGACGGTCCGCGGCATTGCGCTGGCGCAGCAAGATGATGTAACAAAGGGAGACAAGGAGACACAGAAAAACACAAAGCAAATGGACACAGCGAGCATAAGCAGCAAGGGGGGAATAAATAAATAAATAAAAATCTTAAAAGAAAACTCATTCAGAGCCAATGAAATACAAGGAAACCTTTCTAGAGTTTTTAAGAAAGAGGATACTTTTTTCTTTTGGGTTTGATAGTGTGAGGATATAAGGTTTACAGTGGTTTCAGATATTTTGCCAACATGAGAGGAAATAACCAAGGAATAAAGCCAGCTTGCAGAGGAATCAGAGACAAGAGATGATCCAAGTGGCATTATTCAGTTGGCTCAAACTATTTCTAAAGTTGGATCCAACCTCAGACTATTAATTGATTGAGTCAATAAATTCCGTTATTCGCAAGCAAGTGTGAATTGGAGTTCCCATCATTTGTCATGTAACATATATGAAGTGCTTCTTCCTATACTCTGCATGTCATTAAGAAAGTGTGTCATAATGAACTCTACAGATGATAATGATGTATAAATTCTGTCTTGGAAATTCTGACTTTCTAACTGGCCTCTCTTTTCCATATCCCCCAGCAACACACCTTGTTCAGGTCTGGGCAACCTTTCCCCTAGACTTCTCCAGTGGGCTTACCCCAGTGTATCCCATTTCCAATCCTTTCCCCATCACCACCACTTGGGACCTCCCCTCACCAATACCCACATCGTCTCTGGTCTTGTCACTCCCATTATCACATCCTTTCATTGGTTTCCCATTCCTCACTCTTTTAAGTGCAAAATTCTCACTCTTGTCTTCTAGGCCTTCCATTCTTCATTTCCAGTTCTAATCCATGTACCTTATAACCTGCCCAGTATGTATGATTATGTTCTCTGAAAAGTTCTCCTCTGTTTCCGAATTCCCTGACTTGACTCTTGCCATTCCTTCTACATTGTATTAAAGATGGCTGTAAATTTTTTGCTACTCCTCCCATTAAAAGGAGGAGACTGACTGGAATTTGGGCTGGCCTCGGTGATTTGATTGACCAATAGAGTAAAGAAGAAGTGGCTTTCTGGGGCTTCCAAAGCTAGGTAATAAGGATCTTGAAAAGCTAGGTAATAAGGATCCTTGGAGCTTCTGCTTGGACCTTTTGGAATGTATCCTCTCAGGGTGCTTCTTCTTAGAATGCTTTCCCTTGAACCACACCCCCATGCTGCCAGGAAGCCCAAGTCAGCCTTGTGGAGTAGACCTAAGAAGAGCCTTGTGGAGTAGACCTAAGAAGAAATAGATGCCCAGCCCTCCTACAGCTGTTCCAGCCAACCCTGCTAAGGGTTGTGAGTGAAGCCATCTTAGACCCACCAGATCAGCTGATTGGCAAGCTGAAAACACTGAGTGCCCTTGGTCAGTGCCACTTAGACCAGAGGGATTGTGCAGCCATGCCCAACCCAAATTCCAGACCCACAAAATAGAGAAGTCATCTACATCCAAACAATCTCATACCTAAGAGCCTATTTCACGTGATGTAAAAGATAATCAGTATTGTTTATTCTTCATGATAAACATGTTTAAAATCACTATTTTATAATAAAGATTATTTCTCTTTTAGATGCTCCTTAAAAAAAGAAAGAGTAGATATTATCTATTATTCTGAGTTTTTTCTCTTTAACCAAACCTTGCCTGGTGCTTGTAATTTGCAACTAATTATAGACTTTAAAACATTAAAAGAAAGATTATTTTGTCATATTTGAAAAAGGATCGAGGCTACACTATCCATTTCCCTTACTTTAAAAGCAATCTTAACTGGAAAAAATTTCCAGAGTTGGAGGGCTTGTTTAGATATAATGCACTTCTTTCCGATTTTTCAAACTCTTATTTGAAACATTAACCTTGAACACCTCCAGTTTTCCTGCTCCCTGCCATTTTAAGTGCAATATTACAGAAGTAAAACATTGGAAGCATACAAGTATTTTTAGTATAAAGACTGAATACAAAACAAAAACCACCAACCATGCCTTGAATACTATTGTAGAAATAAGATATCAGAATCAAATATCTATTATACATACATATATGCATACAAATATATTCACCCATGCATTCTTGTTAAATAAATGGCTCCCTTTCTTCTCCATCTCTGTCTTTATCATTGTTGAAATCCTCTTTGCTTCAATTGATCTCAAAGACTATCTTCATTTATTTGTTCATTCCCCATTTATTCATTTAACAATTGTTGATTGTCTACTACATGTCAAGACCTGTGCTGGAGGCCGGGGTTAACATGATGAACAGAAGGGACATAGACTTTATTATCCTAGATCTTAAAATCTAATGGGCAGCAGATATTAAACAAATAGTAAATAAAAAAACAAGTTTTTATTTATCATAATTTTTGTTAGTCTTTGTGTACAATTTATCACAAATTTTTCCAACCAACTACACAGGGTATTATGAAGAGAACAGCATAGCTCTTTCTAGAGGTTCAGAGAAGGCTTCTGTGGGCAGAACTGCAGGTCTGACTTATGTATCATGTAGTTTGGCCTTATAACAACCAACAATTTCCAATATATTTCTGCTTTTTCTCTTTCTGCCTTCACTAGAGAGTCTGCAAATGCTAAGATACCCATTTCCCAAGCCTCCGATGAAGCTAGGGTTGACCATATGACTCAGTTCTGGCCAAAGAGACATTAAGAGGCCTTTACCAGAGGCTCACGGCAGACATTTTTCCTTCTTGTTGAAAGTACTTGGGCAAAAGAGGGGAGCTCTCAGTACTCTGGCCTCCCTCTGCTATTGAATGCTGTTGGCCACAGAAGATCAGCCATGAATTAAAGGGACAGCAAAGTACAGCAGTGGTGGCCTGGAGCCCTGATATTGTTGAGCCACTAAGCCAGTGCTAGACTTCTAGCTATGCTCAATAATTATGTCTTAATTATTTTAGCCTGGTTATTGTGTTATATGGAGCTGAAAGTATTCCTAACTTCCAGCTTTCCAGGAAAAGTGAAATTTAAGTTGATCCTCTTAAATATTACTCTTTGAGCAAATCCTGCATCTTGTCTATAGCTCTCCTAATGCATGTGTTTCCCCACATCTTGTACTATTGTCATTTGTAGGGTTTTTTAAGTTCGTCTAATAGGCTATTGTCCTCCAGAGAAGGAATCTAGACATAGTCGTCTGGATATCCCCAGGGCCTAGGACAATGCCAGTTTGTTCTCAGGACATAACTAAGTAAATAACTGCTCAGCAAATGACTGCTGAACTAAATGAAGGTGGTGAAGATGGTGCCATTATTGGTGGCAGTGGAACGAGTGGTTCTGGGGAAGCCACTATGGTAGTTTGTGATTGGGGGTGACACTGATGGTGAGGTGGTGTTCCTGATGGTGGTAGTGGGGGTGACAGTGGGGGTTGGGGTGATGTGGAAATAGCAGCAGTAGCAATAATGCTGGGGAAGGCAGTGTTCCTGCTGAGTCCTGGATCATAGGGAGAGACCCTAATTTATCCAGGAGTGATGTCATTTTTGATAATAAAAGAAAATGTGGTGACAATGCTAAATTTCAGTACATGCAACAACTTAAGGAAGGAAAGGGTAGACTTTCTTTCTCGGGCAGACTTTGGGACCTGCTGGATAGACAAGCAAAGGACGCTTGGAGAAATTTAGTCAACCAACATAAGCAAGGGCCTCCGGAGGGCCCTTCGAGCTGCCTGATTCCCACAACGCCTCTTTGCAGCCAAACTTCTGTTTTTGGAGGAATTGAGCAAAGAATATGAAAGAAGAGAGGTAAAGAGTCACACCCAGAGTGACTTCCCACTCCTCATTGTCTCATGCAAAGAGAAGGACTTGAAGGAAGAGGGAACCGTCCAAAGAAAACATCCTGAGCCCCCAGGCAGGCTGCTCCCCAGTAGCCAGCGAGCTGACTCAACTGACACCAGGGCAGCTCCCTCCAGCCAAGGCCTTCTGATGAGAACATTCCAGGCAAGCAAAGTCCTGGGGCTCGAGTGGGGTGGGCAAGAGGGGGCTGCCCACGTAGGTCACTTTCTAGAAAGCAGGTTCTGAGAACTTTCTGTATGCTGAGAACTGGGTCCCACTACCCCAGGGTATCTGTCCACCACACATAGGCTGAGGGAATGAAAATGCTTTGGCTTGATTGGCTTAGTGAACTTACCTCCACAAAAAGCAGGTACTTTTCAAACTTACTTACCCTGAAGTGTATCTAAACCACCTCCCTCCTGCCTTTGCTCTGGAAATAGCTATTCCCAAATCCAGACACCTATCGAACAACAAACCAATGATTCATTAATCATTATAAACTCTAACAATTCAGCACACACCCACATACAAAGGAACTAGATATCACTTGCCTGAAATATTTGACAATCATACAAGAAAGCAAATGGTGCCACTTGAACAAAACAGTCGTGTTGGGAGCTGTTGGGGTAGGGATACAGGCAGGGAGGATTGTTGTTTTTTGAATGAAACTCCGCACAAGCGGTTCCAGTTGATTCTTTCCCACAGTAACTCAAGTCTTCATCTCACAGAGATTTTAGATCCATTCACTTCCTTGTGCTTTGCTCCAAGAATTAGTGAGTCATGTTTTTAGCACAAATTCTTAACATAGGTGCTACCAGGGGACAAAGGGAAAACAAAACGCCTCATTCTTTTATTCATCCTTTGAAAGGAAACTCATGGCAGAAACATTTGTATAACATTCCATTTATATAACAGGAGAGAATATCAGCTGAAGGAAAGAGCAGAGCCGCCGAGGAAGGGGACATATGTGTTTTCTTTTCACACGGCTGCACCCCTCCTAGCCTAATCAGTTCCTAAAACTGTATCACAGATCCCGGGCCAGCGAGGAAATGTGAGACCTGTCGAAGGAGACACTGAGGTGGCGTGGAGAACAGCAGGAGAGCTGAGATCATTCAGCAGGTTTCAGGAAATGGTCCAGTGGAGGGCTTCTGGGCATGGGCTCCAGACTCAGGCAACCTGGAGTCCAATCGTCCTCTGCTTTTTACTGGCTGTGTGACCTGGGGCAGGTTGGTGAACCTCTCTGTGCCTTAGTTTCTTTATTGGCAAAATGGGGACAATAATAAACCCACCTCACAGGTAATCTTTGGAAAATTATGTCTAATTCATAAACTGATTGTAAAAAATCCACCAGGGCCCAATTCTGGCTTCTCCCCTTGGACCTGTCATTTTGTTTCTCTTAGTTCCAGTTCCCGCATCTTTCCCTCATTTTCCTCTAGGTCTCATGCAGTCAAGACTGATGGAAGAACTACAGAAATGCTTCAAAGATGGGAAAAACCCATTGCCCACATGTGAGTTCTGAGTGTTAACCAGGTCCTTTTAGTCTCTTAAGACCTAAGCATTTTGACAAGTCCTGGAAAATCTTTACTTACCACCTTTGAGTTGGTTTAATAGCATATTCTTCTTTTCATAGTGGATGATGGACTCGAGTCTCAGACAGGCCAGGGATTAAATTACACATTTCCCACTATCTGCTCTGGAGCAAGTGAATTGGACTCTCTTTTGGCCTTCAGCAGGGTTGCCAGGGGCTAGTCATGTTCCCTGGTCTTTGCAAAGAACCAGCTTTTGTTTCTCTCCATCCTTTCTGCTGTGTTGTTTCCTAAACCACAAATTCCACCCTTTACTTTTGTTAATTCCCATACTCCTTCATGGTCTAAAGTGTGGTTCTTGCTCTCATTTCTTCATTGGAATCATTAAATTATTTTCAGTGATAAAATAATAAAACCATTTTCAGCTATACATTTTCCACTGATTATAGGTTCATATCCAATAGATTTTGATAGCAACTCCTCACCTTTGCACTGATACCTTGATAAGATTTAACTTCTATTTTTGTTTCTTCTTTGCTCCCAGTCTTACATTGAAGAGTATTATGTATTTTCCCTGGGGTTAAAATCTTTTTTAGTCTATTTACTTTGTTTTTCTATTTTTGGGGGATAGGGACTTTTGGTACTTTATTCCTAGGTATATTGAATTATGACCATAAAATGAGGACTTTGGAAATCTCTACTTAGGAAAATACTAAAAATTATTTTTTATTATGGCCAAATGCGGGTGAGGTTTAACAACTGATACTTGGATATAAGGGAATTATTGATTTATCCCTTTTGTGATGGCTCCATACAAATAGTAAACCTAGTCTATTTGTAGCATTCAGGTCATCTGTATGTTTTTGAAATTTTTGTCAATTTTTTTCTGAAAACAGGCAGTTTTATCATTATTCCTTGTATTCCTAGGATGTTTTTCTGTCTGAGCTAAAAAAGTGCTATGATGCTTCTTCTTCCCAAATTGTTCATCTTACTATTATATAACAAGGCTCTGATTGAATGCTTTTGGATTTGAATACCTCTTTATCTAACTGACCCAGCCCTGAAGCCTCAACTTCCTCATCCATAAACTGGGATCATGGTGCTCATATTGTGGAGTTGATCTAAGAACATGCAAGAGAAATACTGTGAAACACCCAGCAGTGTGCTGTGTGCAAGAGTCATCAACCCATCTCAGTTCTCTTTGCTCCTGACCCTTTAAGCCCTCTGTCTCTTAGTCCTCAGAATAAAATCTTGGGAGTGGGAACAGCCTCCTGATATCTATTTACGCCCTACCATTGAGCTCAGATCGTAGGGATTCTCTGTTCCTATTAACTACTCGACTGTGTTTGAAAGCAGCTCTGCTGGACTTAGAGTGAGAGCATAACAGCACCATTCTGACGAAGTGTGGAAAACTAGTGTTCTGTGAAAAAGTGCATGCTCCAATAGATCAAGGATGCACTGGTGTGTCTGGGGTGAGCCATGGACTGTGGGATTTCCCCTTGACCACAAAGGAAATGACGTAGGTGTGAAGTTCCAGGCTTCTTGCTCATCTTTTGTAATCCACTCTTCTTTGCTTCTCGCCACTGGTTGCTTCAGATTCTACCCCTACAGCCCACCTGGCTGGAAGCAGTGATGCTTTCTCAAGGCTTCCTCCCCAAACTTCCCAGCAGCAATGACTATTCCCAACAGAGGTGGAATCACTGTTTTGGAACACACAATGCTTATCAATTTCAGAGAAATTCTTTTGGTGACTCACCCAACAAATCAACCTCCACATTTTAAACTGTGTGCTCTTGCTCATTAAATAAACACTTAACTGCTTGCATTCTCTCCCCTCCTTCTGTGTTTGGCAAAATGGTTTTTTTTCCCTCTGAGTTTAAATGCCTCCACAAAATTAGGTCTTTTAAGAAAGAGAAATGTTGCTTAGTAGGGACAGATGCAACATTTGTTAAGCAGTTCAGTCGGCACCTGCATACGCCATCACCCTGCATTTCCACAAAAAGCCCCAGAAAAGGAATCACATGCACTTCACTGAAGAGAAACGGAAGTTCAGAATGAACCACCAAAATTCTCACAGCTGGTAGATCTAGGAGTCTAAACCATTTCTGTTCAGCTCAAAGCTTGTGTTCTTTCCATTCGATTGGGCTGTCCTCCCACAAAACTCATTCAGTTTTAGGGACATGCCAAGGGTATGGGGAGTGATTGCCCGAGTTTCTTCTGGTTGAAGTTGGTCATTTAATATTCTACAGCAATATGAGAGTGAGAGGGATCTCACAAATCCTTAGTCCTTTTAAGACACATGTTGACGGTGAAAGTTCATATGGTCCAAGTGAACATGGTGTGCAGTTTCGTTTGGCCTAAGGACTGACAGTCTTCAGAGGTCGGGGGCTATGTCACAGATGCCTGTTCTCTAGCAAATTGGTGGGAGGACATGGTGGCATATAGTCTCCGAAGATGACCACCATCGTTTCCTTCCCTCCCTATATGCCCATGACACTCTGCCCACAAAGGTGTAGTCTGTTTCTATTCCTTTATATCCGGATGGGCCTTTTGACTTGCTTTGAACAATAGAATGTGCTGGTAGTGATGCTGTGCCAATTCCAGACCAACCTTTAAGAGGCCTGGAAACTTCTGCTTTCATTCTTGAAGCCAGCCACCGTGTGAGAAATCTGGTGACCTCAATTCTTCCATGCTGTGAGAAAACCAAACTAGCTCCAAGGATTGGCCACATGGAGGAGAAAATAGCACCAGACACATGAGTGAAGCTTTCTCAGCCCTTCCAGCTCAGCCTGGCCACCAGCTGAATGCAGCCAAATGAGTGACCCAGCCAATAATACGATTTGGAGCAGAAGAGCCACCTGGCTGAGTCCAGGTAATCCACAGCATCATGAAAACTATTAAATCATTTTTGTTTAAATTCCTTAAGTTTGGAGGTATTTTATTACAACAGATCATGGAGAGGATGGTTTAAATGAAGAATACACAGAGGGAAAACCTGTTCTAATATCCTATGCATAATGTGACAGTAGCCAAGGGTTTGCAACTGTCTGCATCAAAATCATCTGAAAAGCTTTCTAAGCTACGGATGCTCAAAGCCCAATGTACATCTGTAGAATGCAAAATTCTCAGTTAGCCTGTGCATTTGTATGTTTTTTAATTCCCCAAATATGTATAACGAGCAGTCATTGTGGTAACCAAAAAAAAAAAAAAAAAATGAAGGACTCATTTAAGATGTTTCTCTTTTAAAATGCAAATTCCTTCTGGGAAAGATAAATCAAGCAGATGGTCACAAGATTATACCCCTAATTTGATTGTTTTCCTAACCCCTGGCTAGGATTAGGAGGCACAGAGTCTGGGAGCACTAAATCTGGAGCATGCACACACTTGAGCTGCTTGACTGTGGTCCCTAAGAGGTGACATTTGAACAGTCTAGGCTTAGGTTGAGTCTCACAGATGCCCAGAAGCTGGAAGAGAGGTGCAAACAGGACAGGGGAGATTGACAAAGGCTGATCACAACTACTCAGCGGGAAAAACTCTTAACAATCATCCCAGGGGTCACCATGGAAGCTTGTTGTTTAGGAGGCTGAAGGATGATTATGGAGCTTTCTGCAAGTGACGAGTGACGATGGTAAAGATCAAGCCAGGCAATAACACCTGTGTTCATATCTGACCTCCCGATTCCTTCACCCTAATTATATTAATCGAATGTGTCTCAAGATAAGTTCAGCTGGAATCAAGAATCAATACTGAAAATAGAGAGCTGAAGGGAGAACGCTCGTGTTGTGAAGTAGTAGGGGAGATTCCTGTCTTTCCCTTTTCGTTCTCTTTTGCTTCAAGGTCTTCATTCTGTTTCCCCAAGCTGGCCTCGGCATCTTCCCTCCAGAACCTCACCAGTTGACTGCATCTCCCTGAGGAGGTGTGAGTCAGCTCCCTCTGAGAGTTTCACTTTTACTCTTTCCTTCCCACTGATCCTGTACTAAGACACACCTGGGGGTTTCATGCCCCTGAAGCAGGGAAGTGAAAGGCTCTCCATTTCCTACAGAGCTTAACTTTCCTTTCTCGAAGTTGAGAGTACCTCCTACAGTTCCTGAAACCTCTTTACTTCCTGTGTTGCTGAGTCAGTAGGAAAAGAAGAACTAGCAGGCATAGAGCATCTACTGTGAGCTAATGCAGTACTTACATCATCATATTGAATTCTCAAGTCCTAGGAGTCCTCCCATCTAGAGAACAACTTTACAATCCCATTTGATAGATGAAGACACTGAGGCTAAGAATTTTAAGATAACTTGGCTAAAACTCACATGATTAGGAAGCATTAGGAAGTGATGGGACAGAATTTGACTCCAGATTTGGTTGACCTAAATCCTACTTTCCTACAAAGTACCACTATCAAGGACTGAAAAACAAAATCCATTAATTCAGGGCATGGGCAAGAAATTTTCAGCAGGTCATTTTGGCATCCTGCAGACATCGTCTGGTTGCCTGCTACTCCAAGTGTGGTCCGTGGGCCAGCAGCATTGGCCTCAGCTGAGAGTACCACTGATCTGTGTTACTCAAGTATGGGCTGCTGACCGATACTCCACCCCATCTGGGAACTTGTTGGAAATGCAGAATCTCAGGCCCCACCCAGACCTACTGGACCTCCAGACCTACTGGAGAATCTGCATTTTAACAAGATCTCCAGGTAACTTAAGGGATCTTCTCACATTAAAGCCTGAGAAGCAGTGGCCTAAGTTAAAGTGTTCTAATTATCTCAACCTAGTATTTCACTGAACTTAAACCTCTTTCTAGACATGCCACTCAGATACTTCGACTCCATTGAACCTCACAACTGGCAAAATAGCCAGTCAAAGGTATCACAGCAAATTACTGACAAAGTCCAACCCAAAATAAGTCTTTCTAGATTCCCAATCCTACTGTTTTTTTCAACCATCATGTATTAAGGCCTTTGTCTATGCCAGTCACCTTGCTGGGTGCTGAAGATTCAGAGATGAAAGAAGCCATCTATATCCTCCAAAACCCACGATCCACTGGAAAAGACAGGAACATACCAATAAAAATTTAAAAACCAATGTGGCAGTGCAGAGACAAAGGGAAGCACAAGATATTATGAAGTTACCAAGACACATCAAGCCTCTGGCTTCCTGGAGGAGGTGCTGCTTTCCCTAGCCCATGCCCTCCTTCATGAGTAACGAGCTTCACCTCCATACAACATATCCCTCCCCCTGTTCACTTTTCTTCACACCATTCTCCTTACCATTTCCCCTTGGAATGGGTCCCTTCTACCTATTAATTTCCTACTTTTTACCTTCAGCCTTTTTCCTTTCTACCCTCCCCAACCCACATAAATTTCTCCTGTCTTTCAACCTCCACAACTCTTATTTACAAGCAGTTCCCACACTTGACTGCAAGTCAGTATTAACAGGAAACTTAAAAAGAAAGCCTGATAACAGGTCCGGCCCACCCCCAGCCCCTCATCTCCGCTTATGGAGCCAGGGCATAGGTGTTTTTTCCACCATGCAGCAAGGGTTGAGCTGAGAACCTGTCTTACCCCACTCACTTCACACTTAGTCCTATTAGCTTGCACTGCAGAGAGATGCAGAGTCTACAAAATGTCTCTATAGCCATCCCTTCACTTGTTCCCCCTGTAGTACAAGCACATGAGAGATGGTTATCCCATTTCACAGAGTCAGAGTAGCAAGGTAACATGGCCAGATTGGACAGATCCTGGACCCACATCTTCTGCCTCCTCTGTGCTATCTTAAATGTAGATGTACACGCAGTCAGGAAGGAAAGACCAGGCCTTTCTCTCTAGATGCTCCCCAGCCTGACACGTGCTAGGTGCTCAGCACAGGCTTACGGGTGGAGGCCAGCTCCTCACTGGAGGCAGCCATCCCTTCGCAAGTTCACGAAGGCCTCCACCTGAGAAAGAGGAACCAGCAGCCGTGTGACTAGACACACCTGAGTGAGCTCTGTGAGAAAAGGAAAAAATGCAAATAGCCTGGGGTATTGGAACTTTCCTCAAAATCAATCAGGAGTCACGTTCTGATCAGGACGGCAGATAACAGGATCCTGAGGACTGAAATGTTCCAGAGTTTCATCTCTTTCCGCCCAGCCTCCACCTGCTCTTTTAGCTACTCCAAGTGCCCTTGTGAATGGGCCCCTTCTTACCTGCCCTTGCTTAAAAAACAAACACGGAAGCATTTGTTAAGCTCCCTTCTCTTCTTTTTCTGAAAGCAGCCCAGGAAGCAGGGCTGCCTAAAGAGGCCTCAGCAAACAAGCTTGGGCAGGGAGGGGGCTGGGGGGAGGGGGAGAATGTTCTTTTCTTCTTTTTTATCTTTTTTTTTTTTTTAATCTCTTTACTGAGTTTCCTCCATGTTCTGGGAATATGTTCTATGTATATTTCTTTCCTCTCTTCTCAGGAATAATTTTCATTTCTCAGAAAAGAGCAAGACAAGGAATGGGAAGAGGCAGGCGGGCTGGATGCCTCCCTGCTGTGAGGAACGAGATTCCAATAGGGGTGCAGGGAGATCTGACTTACACAATGCCCGAATCAGCATTTCTGGAGCAGTAAGAAGGTTATTCCTTAGAGGATCATGTTCTAAACCAGTGGAAAACGCTGCTTCAAAAATAAGCATTTCAGGCGGTGAATTTCCTGCACTAAAGAAACCTTGCGGTTATTTTTCAGAGTAATACCTCTCCAGCACACGCAGGCTGCCATACTAGAATGCCTGTTTTGGAAGACGCTGGGTCCTCATTTTCATAAATAAATAAACCCTCATAGGCCTTTGGAATCGGGTTTTATTTGGAACAAAACTCCTAAATATAGGGCCATTTTTCTGAAACCATGGGAGCCCAGTCTTTTAACCTAATTTTGTCTATTAGAAGACGGCAATCTTCCAGGGACTGAGATTAGGGCTATGAACTGGTTCACAAGAGTTCGCAATAAATATCTTGAATTTTTTTTGTTGTTTGGGGTGGGGGAAGGAGAAAGTGGGGACAAAAGACTTGCTTTGGGTTACAAAGCATTTGTTTCACTTTCACCAAGAAACACCCCTCTCCATTGGTGTTCACCATTTTTCTTGACTAGGACAAAGCACTATTCTAAGAGCAAGGCTACATACATCCGTCATCTCTGATGCCAGCTGGTGGAAAGGTTGGTTTCTGTCTTAGCGCTTTTTGTTACCGACCTACCCAACCTAGTTATTTTAAGTTAGAAGAGTGCAGTCAGCACTAGACATTCAGCAGATATGTTTATCTCCTACAATGCACCAGGTTTGAGGCAAATGTCTTTTTTGCCTTTATTGAGTGGTCAGTCTGATGGGTAGGAAGACATTAATAAATAATCACACTAATAATAACCTTACGTGCATTTGGATAGTGCCTTGGAGAAGGACGGTGAGGACATAGGCCAGAGGGTAATAGTATAGGCTGGGGATTCAGAAAAGCTGTTTCTGAAGAAATGATGTTTCCAATAAGACTTGAAAGTTAGGAAGAGGGTGGTGAAGGGAAGCAGAAGGCAGGGCGTTGGGCAGTGGGAAAAGTAAATGTGTGTCCTAGGTGAGGGAGGAGCCAGCCCGTGCCACCGGGGCCCCGCTAGAGGTGAAGGACAAGGGAACTATGCATGGACTGTGGGGGCCCACAGGAGACAGCAGAATCAAAGGAAGTTTCCTGGAGGAGCCACACCTGAGCCAGGGGGAGGAGAGTCACTGAGGCCGCGGGGCATGGGCAGTGAGATGAAGCCTAAGCTGACTCTTGTTCCCGGTAAATGAAGCTGAGGTAATGAGTGCAGATATGCGAGACCTTCGCCTGGAGAGGTTGTAGGCAGTGGGGAGCATTGAAGAGTTAATGGGGGGAGTGACAAGGACAAATTGGCATTTTCTGGGTCACTATGTGAATGATGGCTTTGAATGGGGCAAAGCTGGAAAAAGGGCTTCCTGGCAAGAGGCTATTGAAGAATCATACCTCAGGCTTTATCCAGGTTTGAAGACATAACATTTAAAATAATTCATTCTTTTTCTTTGGGGGTTTTGGGATTTTTTTTTTTAATCTGCATTGTTATTACTGAACTCGTTATTTTTAACTTTTCTTTTCTACAAGTCTCATTTGACACTCTAGAGATGGCACGATCCATTGATAGAGGTGCTATTTATTCCTTCTGGGTTATGGCTAATCTGCAGGGCAGTTGTGAGAAGGATGAATCCATAGATTGAGGAAAAGTATGAAGTGTGAAGGCTTTCCAGGCGCGAACTGTAAATGGCAAGATCCAAGTAAGGAAACTAATGGGAATGGGCTCCTGCCTTTTCTTTCCCCCTTGTACCCAAGCAGCGGGAAACTACTGAGGAAGATCCCCTGGACCTTACACCCTCTTCAGGCATGAAGACAGCAATATGTCCATCCAAGTTGTCATCTTCCCTCTAAACATTTCTCCCCATCCCAATGACTCTCCTGTTGACAAAGTTACCTGGAATTTTTCAGGATGGCTGGTGATTCCTTTGTGCAATGCTTTACTGTTACTGAAGGGACCTTTCTCATGAAAAGATATAATCAAGGCATTTCCCTTATCCATATTCTTCACTGGCTCCACATTACCAGTAAGTCAAAAGACAGACACACCAGTAGAGCCGATCTGGATCTGGCCCCTGACAACTTCCCCATCCTCAGCTCCTGCTAAACAAAGCTGACTTTCTCACCTACCTTCTCTTACAGCACATGTGTCCTTGCCATGCTATATTACTTATCTTTCCAAAAACATGGCATGCTCTCTCACCCCTGAGCCTTCGCAATGCTGTTCCCCTTTCTTGGAACAATTCCCATCCCAAGCCCTCTGCTCTTTTCTCTCACGTTGTCACCCTGTACCTAGACAAATCCTGCTCCTCCTTAGGTCAAGTGTCACTCCATCTATAAACCTTCTCCAAATTCTTCCCATCACCCATAGGTGCTCTTTTTCTCAGGTCCCCACTGTATTTTGGTTATACCTTCACAAGAGCAATGTCACATTGTAATGGAATCAGGGGAAGACTCAGGTGTCGTGGTACATGGTGGACTTATGCAATTAGAGGGTTCTCTTTAAGAAAAAGAATACACAATTAGAATGACAAAATTGGACAACTCATTCAAGTTAAACGATATTCCTTTTTCAAATTTTACAAAAACATGTAACCATGTGAACCTACTATTTAGGTTGGTGGAAAAGTAATTGTGGTTTTGGACTGTGAATTTTAAATCATTATAACTAGGCTCAAATACATCTTTAGTAATCAAAATAGGAACCATTACAATCAATACATTTTTGCCAATGAGAAATATGTTTGTTTATTCCTGTAGCATGAAAATCCGTGCTTTGGGATTCGATGAACTCTTTGAAAGCATTTTCTGCATCTTGCTGGTTGTGGAAGCATTTTCCCTGCAAAAAGTTGTCAAGATGATGGGCATATTCTCACTGTCCTGATTTTGTGATAATCAGGGCAGGCTAAACATTCGCTATATTAGAAACCATGCATGTGTCCCCAGTCCTAGTTTTTCTGCCTAGGTCTGGTTTTCAGAATCCTGGTGATAAACTAAGTTTGGTTTATTATATGACCATCCTGTATGGGAAATGACTATAACTCTAGGTATCTTTGGTCAACCTTAAGAGATAGAGCAGGGGGACGGATGTAGCTCAAATGGTTGGGCGTCCCTCTCCCATATGAAGGGACCTGGGTTCAATCCCCGGGACCTCCCAGTAAAAAAAAAAAAAAGAAAAATATAGAAGGCACAAGGGGCACCAGGCCCTCTGTGCGGGTGCGCCGCCAGGCCCCGCGAGCAGGTGAGCCCCCAGTCCACGCACGATGGTGCGCCATCAGGCCCCGTGTGCAGGTGCACCATCAGGTCCTATGAGCCATGCAGCAAGAAGATGACCTAACAGGAGAGTGACACAAGGAAGAGCCAAGACAAGACGCACCGAAAAACCAGGAACTAAGGTGGTGCAGGCAGTAGGATGCCTCTCTCCCACATCGGAGGTTCCCAGGATCGAATCCCAGTGAAAACAGGAGGAGAAGGATGAGAAGAGAGGGCAGGAAGTGGACACAGAGAGTTGCCCAATGAATGGACACAAAAACAGCAAAAATGGGGGAAGGGGTGAAAATGGATAAAAGTAAATGAATAAATAAATAAATCCTTAAAAAAATATATAGGGGAGTAAGACACGAACTCTAGTTAGTAGTAATACTTTGACGATGCTCTTTCATAATTTCTTAACAAATGTTTCACAACAATGCAAAGTATTTGTGGTTAGGTGATGTGTGGCAGCCCTGTATGATGTTATGCGTGTTTGTTTTGTAAGTTCACAATGTTTACTGAATGAACACTTATAGTTTATGTATGTTCATGTATGAATGAGATACTTTTATAAATTGTTTTTTAAAAAAAGTTGTCGAGATGCTTGAAGAAGTGGTAGTCGGTTGGCGAGAAGTCAGATGAATCAGGTGGATGAGGCAAAACTTTGTAGCCCAATTCGTTCAACTTTTGAAGCGTTGGTTGTGCGACGTGCGGTCAGGCACTGTCGTGGATTGGAATTGGGCCCTTTCTCTTGATCAATGCCGGCTGCAGGTGTTACAGTTTTCAGTGCATCTCATCAATTTGCTGAGCATACTTCTCAGATGTAATGGTTTCGCTGGGATTCAGAAAGCTGTAGTGGATCAGACCAGCAGCAGACCACCAAACAGTGACCATAACCTTTTTTTGGTGCATCGTTTGGCTTTGGGAAGTGCTTTGGAGCTTCTTCTCGGTCCAACCACTGAGTCGGTCATTGCCGGTTGTGGTATAAAATCCACTTTTCATGACATGTCACAATCCAATCGGGAAATGGTTCATTGTTGTTGCATAGAGTAAGAAAAGATGACACTTCAAAACGATTTTTTTTATTTTCGATCAGCTCATGAGGCACCCATTTATCGAGATTTTTCACCTTTCCAATTTGCTTCAAATGCCAAACGACCACAGAATGGTCAACGTTGAGGTCTTCGGCAACTTCTTGTGTAGTTGTAAGAGGATCAGCTTCGATGGTTGCTCTCAATTGGTCATTGTCAACTTCCGATGGCCGGCCACTACACTCCTCATGGTCAAGGCTCTCGTCTCCTTTGCAAAGATTCTTGAGCCACCACTACACTGTACGTTCAATAGCAGTTCCTGGCCAAATGCGTTGTTGATGTTGCGAGTTGTCTCCTCTGCTTTACGACCCATTTTGAACTCAAATAAGGAAATCTCTTGAATTTGCTTTTTGTCTAACATCATTTCCATAGTCTAAAATAAATATAAAATAAACAGCAAGTAATAAGTCATTAGCAAACAACATAAAGCGAGAAATGCACATTAAAATGATGTATAACATAATCAAATATATTTAAGAATGTATTCCAACATCAAAAGGCAAATTTCAACAACGCAAAACTGCAATTGCTTTTGCACCAACCTAAAACTAGGGCCTTGAAAAAGGTCCGTGCACGCGAGGGGACTGAGCCCTAAGCCTCATCAGCATCATTGTCCATCTGCCCAGATTTGTGATTGGGGGTCATCATGTCTGGCTCACCATGAGATTGTGAGCTCTTTATGGTCAGGGGCACATCTTCCCTGAGTTAATTATTTTTAAAGAAGCCAGCTTTACACTGTCACATTTCATAACCTCTTATGCCCTTTCCCCAAATTCTGCATCAACTGAGACATATTTAATTTGGACCAAAGGTTTTTTTTTCTAGAAGTAAAAGCCTGCATAGAATGAAAGTGGTGGTTCTTCAGAAGCTGACACCTTACTGCAGGGTGGGATGAGGGGATTATGGGGGCCCCTTGAGAATGATAAGTATACCACCCATGAGAAGAAAGTGGGAAGGGGGACATATGTAAACTATCTCTGCTCCTAAAGGGGGAGCACACTAGTGCCTCTCCTCTCATAGTAGGGACTCAATAAATAGTATCCATTTATTAGCTTTTGGGCTAGCAGCAGTTTATGGGAGGCATCACTCTACTGGGTTACAATAACCAGTTCTCTAAAACAGGGGCTGCAGACTTTTTCTGTAGAGGGCCAAGCAGCAAATATGTTCAGCTTTGCAGGCCATCTAGTCTTTGTCACAACTACTCAACTGTTCTCTTGTAGGGCAAGAGCAACTATAAACAATACATGAAGAAATAGGCATAACTGTGTTCCACTAAAATTTTATTTGCCAAGGCAGGTGGCAGTGGGGCAGATTCGGTGTGCAGGCTGTAGTTGGCTGGCCCCCGTCTAGGGCACAGGCTGGAGGTTCAGGTAAAAGCGCACAATGAGCACTAAATGGTGCTCTTATGCGTTAAGTGAAACCACCTCAGCAACATCTCTTTCTTATGCTTCAGAGACACAGTGAGTAAGTCAGTCGATGACTAATGCTTAAGGGTCTTCTAGGCGCCAGACACTGTGTTAGACCCTGGAGAATCAGGAAAAACAAGATCAACAGAACTTCTTTCCATCCATTCTGTGAGCTGGATTGTGTTGCTTGTCCACCGTGTGCCAGGCACTGTACTAGGGCCTCAGGATTCAGCGCCTAACAAGAAGGAGGGAGCATCTATCCGTCTATCAGTCCACCATCCACCCCTCTACTCAATAAGCATGAAATGAGTTTCTACTATGGCAAGACATGTTGGCAGAACTGTGCAGGATTCACTCAACCCAGCCATGACTCCTGCCCCCAAGTTGCCTAACTTCTAGAGGAGGAGATAAGCCATGTGCGTGAATACCAGGGTCTGAGGTGGAAAGAGACTGCAAGGAAAGTACAGATCAAGGGCTGTGGGTGCTCCTAGCAGAGCAGGATTGCTTCCAGCTGGAAGTGATCAGGAAGGCTGACAAGATGACATCTAGTTTCCTGTTAACCCTTTAGAGTGACATCTGAGCCTATGCACAGATTACAAGCAGCTTCTGGAAGGACAATGTTCTTTTGTACATGTTACCAACTCTTACATCCCATCAGGGCAAGCCTTGCACATGCTTTGTGATTTTAGTGGTCCTGGGAATGGCCCTTCTCCCCTCCCTTCAAAATGGCCTTACTTCTTCCTTTGCCTATTGCCAAGGAACTTCCATATTTATCAGCCTGTTGAGTTATGCCCCAAAGGGATTTGTTAACATGCAAACATTTAATTCTCACAACAAAACAGGCATTATTGTTGTATATATTTTGCAGAAGGGGAAGCTGAAGCCCAGAGGACTAAGCGGCTTTTCCTGCATCACATAAGCAGGAGAGAGAAACCTGGAACCCAGGTCCTTTGATTCCCAGATGGCTCTCTGTTTAACAAACTGTTTGGTTGCCAGTCTCCCAGATCAATAACCTTGGGATTCTCTTGACTCCCGTGCTCTTTTTCCATGCAGGTCAGCTTCCTGCTTGACATTTCTTTAGCCATTATATTTTGCAGAGACAATTATTTCTGCTTCATTCCCACAGCCATAGCACCAGGCTAAGCTCCATCGACATCATTCACTGGGCGAGCAAAGGTGTTTTCTGCCCGCAAGGAGCTCACAGTCTCAGGCCTTAAATTGGTCTTGCCACCTCTTTCAGCCACTTTCAAATCGGTCAATCAGACATTAACCTCTTTAGTGTAACTTAAGACACATTCACTGGCCTTGTTCCAGGGACTCTTCTGGGTGTCAGGCAAGAAAAGTTACAAATGTACAGAGCCTCATAGCTTACAAAACATTTTACTTAAGTTGCAAAGCCTTCAGAGATAAATAGTAAACTTCAGTTTATTTGCCTGTAGGGAGTCTGGGCAAAAGTGGCATTCCTGATTCAACAGAATAAAAAGATGGGTTTTCTTTCTGGAAAAGAGTAATGATCGATCAATTGAAAAAACTCCACAAGGCATCTGGCACCTCAGACCTTGCTCCAGCCACCAGCCACCAGCCACCAGCCACCAGCGTGGCAGCGAGAGGAGAAAGAGCTCCGTGTTTCCAATTCCAGGGCAATGACAGAAGCAGTCTAGCCGCATAAAGCTGCAAGACTGAAGTGGACAGGGGCTGCCCTGCCACCTGAGGCCGGGAGTTTAACGTCCTTTCATCACCCTCTTCAAGCAGAGGCCGCTCAACAAAGGTCATTGGTTATGATAATTAAAATTTTTTTCTAAATAGGAACAATTCCAAGAAGGCAGGCTGACCTTTGGGCGAATTTCTACCAGCAATCACTTAGTGATTGATTGAAAATATCTGCAAATGCACATGCCCTAAGAGGTAATTGAGAAGTGTGTACGGTTGCTGTTTTCCCAATGAATCTATTTGTCCTTGTAGAACAGTTTAGGAGAGGATAGCATTGAGGAAACAAAAACGGCACGGGGAGCTAGGAAGCTCTATCTGTGCGTGGAATCCTCATTTCTAGGATTTACGGAGCTGGGGGAGAGAAGCGGAGAGCATAGGCAGGAGGCACTAAGGAAGAAGAGAGGAAATGCAAGAAGTAGTTTTAGGTCATCGAACTGATTTTGGGTAAAAAGAAAGTTAAGAAAAAATAGAAGTCAATACTTCTACCGAATTTGAACTTTATGTTCCTAAAAACAGTACTTCTGTGGGCAGAGTTTATTATATAGTGAAGTAATGAATCATAATGACACTCCTCCGTGTGACCCCGGGAAAATATCTGTGCTTCCGTTGAGGTTTCAGTGGATTCTCTTTTGACATGCAGAGAAAAAACAAGAGGGGAGGGAAATACCCTTTCTCCCCTTCAGTCATGCTCTCAGGCCAGAAACCCACTTGAGAGGCCATGGTCTATGACAAATACGCTCATGCAAATTCTGTGCCTGCTTTCGCGCTCCATTTCTTTACCAACTATGTAGCTAAGCAAAATGGAACAAGAAATCGTGTCTTGGGAGAAATAAAATTGCTTGATTAGATTCAGGCCACCTTTATGTAAAGAAAAAAAAGTTAAATTATGGTACTGCGGAAAGCAGTCTGTTTGGGTTGTTGTGGAATTTAATGTGAGACTGAGATAGCTGATTAAGATAATGATATCTGCATATTATAATTTTGAAAATAAATATTTCTAGAATTAAAGTGAGTAATATAGTGTTGTGCAGACAGAGGTCAGGAAACTGTGCCTGGTCCAATTCCAACCTTCAGCCTGTTATTATTTTTTTAATGGCCCTTGAACTAAGAATGGTTTTTACATTTTTAAATAGTTACATTTTAAATGGGTATATAAGCGCTTATGTGATAGCCTCAATATTGCCTGTTGGCCCACAAAACCTGAAATATCTACTATCTGGCCCTTTAACAAAAAGTTGCCATCCCCAGGTATAGTGGCTAAGAATGCATAGGCTCTTGGGTTAAAGAGATCTGGATTTGAGTTCTGCCTAGACATGGCATTCATTTATTCAATAGATACTGATCAAACAGGCAATCTTTCTTCCCTTAGCTCCAAGATGCTGCCCTCTCCTGATTTTCATCCTTCCTCACTCACCACTTCTTTTCCATCTCCTTTGTCATTTGCTCCTAATCTCCCTGACCTCTTAACACTGGGGTCAAAGCTCAGACCTTGGACCACTTCTCCTTTTCATCTATCCTCCATGCTTAGAGTCCATTCTTTCCCATGACTTTAACTGATACCTATGTGCCGATGACTTCAAAATTTATATTTCAAATCCAGACCTCCTATACTCCACAGTCACAAATGCAACTGTCTTCTTACCATCTCCAAGTATGTCTAAAGGGCTTCTCAAACCTAACAAGTACAATTCTGAGCTAGTTATCTTGACCCCTAAATCTGCTCTTCCTACAGCCATCCTCATATTAGTCAATGATTAAGCAAGTCACTAAGCTTTTCTGAATTTCAGTTTCTTCATCTGTAAAATGAGCACAAGTTGGTGTGAAGATCAAATGAGAGAAGATGGTCTGCTACAGTTAGCATTCAATAAGAGTGTCATTAGAGTATAACCTTTCAATTCTTCCATCCTAATATCTCGTAGATCCATCTTTTCTTTCCTCTTCTTTAAGACTCTTTGTATCTTATCTCAGGGCCATTATAAAAGACTCTTAACTGGTGGTCTTTATTTAGCAATAAAAGTAGTAATCATGGATAACATTTTTCTCCCCATGTAAAGATAAGGAAAATGAAACTCAGCCAAGTGTGCCCTAGCTCTCATAGCTTAGCAAGAGCCAAAGTTGGGATTCAAGCCCAGACCAACCAAAAAAACCAGTGATCTCCAGGCTCATCCTCTAGAATCCATCCTTCCCCCATCCTACTCCCAGATGAAAAGCAGAGCCTAAAGGGCTTAATGAAAACCAAGGAGAGCAACAGGAGCATGTTCCTGTTTAGTTCCTAAACTAGGCTGGTTCAACCTAACCTCTGGATTTTATATGCATTCGTGAATATTATCCTGGAGCTACCGAATTAAAATTTCTATAGGTGAGACCCAGGAATACGTATTTTTTAAAGTCTCCAAAGACAGTTTTGAGCAGTCAGGTTTGATTGTCTTTGCTCTGGACCTTAGAAGACAGATTGTACAATATGTAGAGCCAATAAATATGATAACATAACTGAAGATGGCAAAAGAGAATCCAAAAGTCAAATATTCATTATATAAATGGTCAAAGGGAATGAAAGGAGAATTCACAAAAGAAGAGCAAATTGGGTAATAGAAGTAGTTTTAATTTTCAGCCCTACTTATATTTAAATAAATGCAAATTTTTAAAAATTAATGATGTGCCATTTTTGTTACCTATCAAATTTAGTCAAGTTTTTTTAAATGCAAATACATAATGCCTGTGAGGATGTGATGAGATGGGCACTTGAATAAATTACTGAGAAAATAAATATCAGTGATATAGTTTGAGAAACAATTTGGCAGCATGTACCAAAGCCTTAGAAATGTCAATAATCTTTATTCAGAAATTCCCTTTCTTGGAATATATCCAACAAAATAACCCAAAGGAATGAAAAAAAGTACTGCATGTTCAACAATAGGAAATGTAAATTATTCAGTGTCATATTAAGCAGTTATGAGATCTTTCAGAATTACTATATTATTTCATTTCACACAGATATATAAATATATATCAGAAAAAATGTCTGAATATCCTTACACCAAATTGTTAACAACAGAGTCTGTGAGTGGGGCTTTTTCAGTGTTTATAATTTATTTTAAGTATCTTTGTTTTTCAGTTTTTCTACAATGACCAAATATTGCATTTATAATAAGAAAAAAATATTAGTTTTAATCTCACAAAAGATAGTGTTTCCAAAGCACTTTCATTGACATGGAGCCATGTCTACGGCATGTTAACTTGAAAGAGCAAGTCACAAAATTATTTAGAAAGGGTAGTCTCTGGGAAGGGGAAGTGGCTCAACCATTTTGGTATCTGCCTACCACATGGGAGATCCCAGGTTTCTGGCCCAGTGCCTCCTAAGAGAAGACTAGCAGACCCTGCCCCTAGTGCAATGAGCTAGATGCTGCCCCCGCCGCAATGAGCAGATGCCACAAGCCAGCAGATGCTGCAGCCTGCAGGTAACAGATGTGGCTCAGGCCGTTGGGCACTCGCCTCTCATGTGGGAGGTCCTGGGTTCAGTTTCCGGTGCCTCCTGGAAAAGGCGAGCAAACAATGAGCAAAATATGTGCAGACAGATGATAGAACTGCCTTGTGGAGGGGGCGGCAAATAAAGAAAAATAAAGTAAATAAATAAATCTTTAGAGAGTGTAGTCTCAATTAAGTAATAAGATTAGTATAGAAAGAAAGACATAAAGTGAATATTTCAAAATATTAGTAATAAATATCTCTAGATGCAGAAATTATTAATGACAGGAATTTTCTTTATGCTTTTCATAATTTTCCAGGTTGTCTACAGCAGCGTATTTTTCTTTCTAGACAGAAAAAAAAAAATCCAATAAACAAAAGAATCAAGATGGTGAAAGAGTCTCAAGCATGAACTTCTGAATTCTAATGATCACAAGGGAAAATAAGAGGGGCAGATCTTGCAGAAAGCTGACATGACTGCATCAGGGCTCTCCCTTGGGCTCAGATTTTAATCCATACAAGTGACCAAAGGAGAAGTTATTTTATGAGCACTTTAAACCTTTAAGAAAAATATCAAGAAACTGAAAGTTCACAATGCCTGAGACTTGAAAAAATGTTAACAAAAAGAACTTTTCTCCTTTTATTTGACAGAAGAATAAGGGCAAGGCAGACTATGTTCTGCTGATTGCAATGGTGTGATGATAATGGCTAACTCCACAATGGAAGTCCTCACTGTGGCTTATGGGACCTTCCACTAACAGCCTCCTATCTTCCTCCCCACCTCATCTCTTGCCACTGCCTACCTTCTATATTACATATCAGCAAGGAAAAACTCTGTTCTATAACCAATCATGCTGTCCCCTGTGCTTAGATGGCTCTACCCAGCCTTCTCCACTGGGAAATGTTTATCTTTTAAGAACTAATACAGATGTCATCTCCTTAGGAAATCTCCTTTGTCATGCACCCAGGCTGTGATCATTTCCCGCCCCCGCCCCGCTTTATTTGCTGCATGAGTTATTCTAAACACTGTGCTATTCAAAAATTACCTGTTGGCTCATTTAACCTTCCTAGTAGCCTCTGAGCTATTCTCAGGTAAGATTTTGTATCCCAGATGCTCAGAGTGTATATTGAATAGAACTCCATGGATGACACAGAGAATATCCAACAGAAAACTCCCATTTAATGACCATGACTCCATCAAAAAGAATTCCTTAAAAGACTTCCAGCTTCTGCTTAGAAAGTAAAAAAGATAGAAAGAGTTTCACTCTCACTAGTACAACAAAAAATTGCTGAACAACCTGTAAATTCTCAAGCAGAGGTCTCGGACAACCAACTAACCCTAGGATAATGGAAAGATGCTTTTAAGAGGATCCAGGACAAGGACAGTGGCTTACTTAGCTAGGGCAGAGGCACTAAGAGCCATGTAAGTCATTAAGAAGAATTCAGCTAAACTGTTTAACAAATTGCTAAAGACTGAGTATGAGCTAGCATGAGATTTTATAATCTCTGGCAGCCATAAAAATAGAATTCTCACCTCCTCATGGTTCTTTTTGACACTGAACCACACCAGGTGCTACGAGAAAGACTGGAGGCAAGGAGAGAATCCTAAGAAAGTCTCCATTGGCTTGGATCCTTCACCGACCTCTCCTACAGGACAAAAGCCATTAACATCTGGAGGAAGGTCAATAACCCATGTTTTCCTTGGGACAGTAGTGAAGACAAATTGCAGCTGGGGAAAGGAAAGAGGAAAAGACTGTGCATCCCTGGAAGGGCAGGAATGCATCCTGGGCTCAGACAAGAAGTCACGCACAGCTGGGAGAAGGGCAGGATCACTCGGAAGGCCCCATCCCCAAGACTGAGGGACACAGTGCCCACTTAAGACTGACTCTGTCCCCACCTCCCTCCCACCCACCTCCAGCAGTTTACTGCTAAGAGAGGGTCAGAACATTGGAAGAGATCATCTCAAGGAACTGGATAAGATGGAAAACCTAAAGCTGAGAGTGGAGGAGATCTGGCAAACCAGCGTCCACCCTAAACACAAGACAAAGTTAGAATGTGAAGCCTGTGGTGCAGGGAGGAGAAGCACAGCAAAAACAAGTCTCAGATTGAGTTTAATTACTGACTAGATTAATTCAAACCATTCTCCCTGCCTCTACCTTGAAAGGCCTAGCAAAAGACAAGGCATATCCTTGTCAAGGTATAAAAATTATATACCTCATAAAAATAAATAAAAATAAAGCAAAAAACTTTAAAAGACACAAAAAGAAATAAAGATAAAATAAAAGTCTCTACTGTCATTCAACAAAAAATCAAGTGTAAAAAGAAGAAAAGAAAAAAAACTATCAAAATACAAAGTAGTCAACCAGATTCAGAAAGAAAACATGTTGTAAAGGTCTATCAGGAAATTTAAAACAACTGATTAAGATGCTAAACTCTAATGGAAAAAGTGCATATGATACATAATCAGATGGATAACTTCAGCAGAGAGATGGAACTTATAGGAAAGAATCAAATGGAAATGAAAACACTGTAACAGAGATGATAAATGTCTTTGATGGGCTCATCAGTAGAATTGGGGCAACCGAAGAAAGAATTAAAGAATTAGAAGGCAAGCAAATAGAAATTACACAATCTGAAATAAAAAAGAATGAAAAGTTAAAAAAAAAAAAAAAAAGGTAAAATAAAGACCAGATCACCAAGAGCTGTGGCACAATATCAAGTAGTCTAACAAGTATGTCTTTGGAATCTCATATGGAAAAGTGAGAGAGAATGGGGCAGAAAGAATATTTGAAGAGATAATGTGTGGCTGAGAATTCACCAAAAATAATAAAAGACATCAAACCATGGATCCAGTAAGCTCTGAGAACATCAAATAGGAAAATTACAACACACATACACACAAATGCCCAAACATATATTCAAAATGCTGTAAACCAAAGGCAGAGAGAAAATCTTGAAAGCAACCAGAGAAAAAAGACACATTGTATACATAAAAAACAAAGATGTTTTGTTAGAAGTTATGCAAGCCAGAAGATAATGAAATGACATCTTCAAAGTGTTGAAAGAAAGAAAAAAAATTGTCAATCAATAATTCTATACCAAGTGAAAATATTTTAAAACATGAAGGAGAAACAAAGACTTTTTCATTGAAACAAGAACTGAAAGAATTAATTGTCAGCATACCTGCAGTAGAAGAAATGTTAGAAATGTTAGGGAATGTTTTTGGGCACAAGGATATAAAAGACAGAAATGTGGATCTCCACAAAGAAATGAAAAGTGCTAGAAATGGTATAAAAGGATATAAAAGACAGAAATGTGGATCTCCACAAAGAAATGAAAAGTGCTAGAAATGGTATAAATGAAAGTAAATTAAAAATTCAGTTTTTCTAATTTTTATTGTTCAAAAATATCATCTAAAGTCTAAAGCCAAAGTAGTAGCAATGCCTTGTGTGTGCATAGCACATGTAAAAGTAAAATGTATCACAGCAATAGCACAAAGGAGGGGAGGGGGGAATCTGGAGTATAGTTTTGCAATAAGGTGCCATTGAAGGAAGATGCTGATTAGCTAAAAATGTATATTGTAAATACTAGAGCAACTACTAACATCTTTTTTTTAAAGAGGTATAAGTAATAATCCAATAGTGGAGATAAAATTGAATAAAAAGTATTCAATTAATTCAAAAGAAAGCAGAAAACATGGGAAAAGACAAATGGAGAAAATAGAAGAGTTAGCAAGATGGTAGATATTATTCAAACTATATCAAATTAAGTAGAGTAACTATAAACAGTCTAAATGCAAATTAAAAGACAGATTATTAGATTATATTTTTAAAAATCAAACCCAATTGTATGTTTTCCACAAGAAACCACCTTTAAATGGAAAAACAAAGAAAAGTTTAAAGTAAAAGAATATAAAAATATAAAATGCCAATACTCATAAAAAAAGTTGGAATAGCTATATTAATATCAAACAAAGTTGACTTCAGAATAAGGGATATTACCAGGGATAAAGAAGACATTACATAATGATAAAGTGGTCAATTCACCAAGAAGACATAACAATCCTAAATGTTTATGTACCTAACAATTGAGCACCAAAATACATGAAACAAAAAACTGATAGAGAAGCAGACAAATGCATAATTAAAGTTAGAGGCTTCCATACTTTTTTCTCATTAATTGATAGATAAATGTATTCATAAAACCAAAAATATAGAGAAGACCTGAACAACACTATCAACCAACTCGAACCAACTGACATATACAGAACACTGTACCCAACAACAGCAGAATACATATTCCTTTCAAGTGCAATGAAACATTCACCAAGATTGAGCATATTCCAGGCCATCAAAAGAATGCTGTTTGCATTGGAAATGCAGGCCTTACAGAAAGATAAAGTTTGGCTTATAAAGGAAAGATTTTTCTAATATATAGAAATATCAGAAATTGGAATAAGCAAGCTCTCTAGGTAATAAGCTCCCCACCACTGGAAATATGCAATGAAGGCTTAATGATCATACCCACAATTTTATAAACAGAAGGTCTTTTCAGACCTTTAAAGCTGTAGAACCATTTCTCCAATTAAATGATATAAAGAAGCCTAAAATGTATAACAGATCAAAAGAGAACCAGGATGAGGTGAAAGCCTCAAACTACAGGAGGCCTGAGGAATTACCACTCCATCTCAAGGGACCCAATGATGGTTTTAAGCTACCAGGGAGAGGGTTTGGCTGGGATATGCCCATTAAAATACCTTACAACTCAGGTAACTTACAACCATCCTCCTCCACTCCTTCCTAGCTGACTGGGCCTTCACCCTCTCCAGAACTCCTGTAGTCGTTGTTTTATAAACCAGGTAGCACCCTGGTTAAGAGCATGGGCCCTGTAGTAAGGTTGTTGTGTTTAAATTCTCCCTATAATTTCTCAATGTCTGTTACTTGATCTGTAAAATGGAGGTAATAAGAGCATCTACCACACAGCTATTTCTCAGTAATGAAGAAATGAGTCAGGATATGTGAAGCATTTAGAACAGTTCTTGGCATGTAAGAAAAGTTTAATGAATGTTATCCATTATTCCTACCAGGCATCATCAGCTTTTTGGGATGCAAAGAGCATGGGCTTTGGAACTAGCTAGATCTCAGTTCCAGCTCAGCATGGTTTCAGTTAACTTACCTTGAGTTTTCCACTTTATTGTCCGTGTTATTTATTCCACAATTATTTATTGAGCATCTACTGTGTTCTAGGCACTCTTCTTGGTTCTTTATAAATAAAATTGGGGTAATGAAGGTGCTCAGTGTTCATTTGTCTACTAAGGGGGTTAAAGGAGCTAAAGGAAGCAAGTAAATAACTTGGTCGTGAATTGAAAGGTACTGAAGAAATTACTATTGCCTAATATGTCCCTAGTTCCTAAGTCTAACATCTAAAGCTGTACTTTCAGGATGCAATATTTCTATGTTCCTATATTCCTTGAGTTTATAAGACAACCTGAAACATAATTAGTTCCAATAACTTTGCTGATAAAATGTAGTGTCATCCAAATCGTGATAACAGGGCATATGAGGATCATGATACACTTTGTGGGACCCAGTGAATTATGGACACATAGATTCACGGCACAAGCAGAAATCAGACTCTTTCATATATATTGCAGTTCTTCTCATCCCACAACCTAACACCAAATCTGCATCTTTCCCTTTATTAGCATCCTTCGGTTTGTGTGTATACTTGCTAACAGGAAAGTTGAGGCAGATTCAACAAAAAATATATGGAAGAAAACTTTTAAATTGAAAAAATTCTATTAGCTTTTTAAATTCTCTTTTCTGTGAACTTGGAAAAGACCATCAAGATGAAGTATAGCCAAAGACTATCCACAAGGCTAGAGTTTGAGAATAGTGTACAAGCAGATTCTGCAATTTGGGTGGCAACAATGAATGTGTCTCATTAGTGAAACCACATACTTGAAAACCCCAGCAGAGATTAAGCTTGTGGTAGCTCTCCTCCCTTTTTAAGATAAATATTTCTCCTCTTTGAGGCTTCTCCCCTCTCTCCAGACAACCTACTTTGGGCAGTTTCCACCACCTGACCCTTTCTCATTCTCCACAACAGACTCAACACACAGACTTCCCTCCTTGTACCCCTCCTCTTTCAACCTTATGAATATGCCTTCTGCAATGCTACCTTGAGTAAGTTCGGATATGTCATTGCATACTTTATCCTAATTGCTTCATGTGTGCAAGTAGTTGAGATTTTAGGAAAGAGTTTTTAATGGCTAACAAAATTACAGTCACACCAAGTGAGGGGGCATTCCCGGCAGGCGACGTGTGCTCATTCTCATACCTGGGCAGCTTTAAATATGCTCTTCCCTCTATCTCCTGTGCCACATCTCACCTGTCCTGACTGGTAAACTTTTCACACACCTCACAACTTGGCTTGAGCATCCAGTCTCCTCAAAGACTTCCCTTTTTCACATCTGTCACTGACATCTCTGTGTCGCTTTGTCTATGATTCTGTGGAAGACACAGTAATGCTCCCCCCGCCAAAAGATGTCCACATCCTAACTCCCAGAATTCATGAATGTTTTACCTTATATGGCAAAAGGGATTTTGCAGATGTGATTAAGCTAAGGATCTTGAGATGGGAAGATTATCCCGAATTATCCAGGTTTGCTGAATGGAATCAAGGGGAATTTTAAGAGAAAGAGGGAGGCAGGAGAGAGAGTCAGAGGAGTTTTGAGGACAGAAGCAGAGGTTGGCGCAATATGGTTTGAAGATGAAGGAAGAGGCCACGCCACGAGCCAAGGAAAGCAGGCAGCTTCTAAAAGCTGGAGAAGGCAAGGAGACCACTTCTCCCTGAGAGCCTCCAGAAGGAACACAGCTCTGCCAGCACCTTGATTTTAACCTGTGAGACCCAGTGCAGACTTCTGACCTCCAGAACTGTAAGATAGTAAATCTGTGTTGTTAAGCCAAGTGTGTGGTAAGTTGTTATAGCAGAAATAGGAAAGTAATACAACCTCCAAAAGATGGGTTGTCTTAGGGAAATAAAGGCACTTCCATGTGTGGATTTTCCCTGAAGCTGAGGTATCAATTTGTCTGTAACTATTAGAACTAGATAAAATAAGGACTGAGTCAATAAATGATGCTTAACAAATAAATAAATAAATAAATGGACAACTCAGTGGTCATTCCTGGAAGTATTTAATCAGAATTACAGTGGATAGAGGTGCAGCTTCAGGGTCAGAAATTTGAATGGCAGTTTTAACTCTGCCACCTGCTTAAGAATGAGTCACTTCACCCTTCTGAATCTCAGTTTCTTTACCCACAAAAAGAAACCAAGACATTCTTTGGTCTCCAAAGTGCCTTCCAGCTATAAGTCTGTGTGACCATCTGCCAGGGAATTTTTGGATGGCATTCCTGCACTGGGTGGGGGGTGGGACTGTTGACCTCGAGGTCTCTTCCAGCTCAAAGATTCTATGACACAGACACAGCAGGACGTGTCTTGTGTAGAAAGGAACTCTAAGACAACTGATTTTTCAAAGCCGCCTGGGGAGAGGGGAAGTCCTCTGAGAGCAAACAAAGGCACCAGTAGCTTTGGGTCAAGACCTGCTTCAGATTCGGGCCAAAGGCAACGAGAATGCCACAAAGAACATCAAAGGGCAGAATCTGGCCCTGGAGCAAGAAGACGGATGGAGGGGAAGTCGTGATCTGCAGTAAAACAAATAAATAACCTCTAAAATCACATCTGCAGACAGTCTAACGTCCTTAAACGCTTTCCAATAAGCTTCCCTGGGAGCTTGCCACAAAGCCTGTCCGAGAGGATTTACAACAGATGGAGGCAGGGAGTGGTGACCGAGCCCTGACGCTGATGCTAACTTGTTGGGTGACCTTGGGTACATCATTTCACCTTGATGGACTGTATGTTTCTCATTTTAAAGGGAGAGGGCTGAATTAGATGACCTCTGACATCCCTCCGAGCTGCAAATCCTTGCCACCTCTCAGCCCAAGAACTGGTCATAGTTCCTCAAAAGGACAGTAGTTAGCTGCGTATTAAACAAGCAGACGTTTACAGGAATTCTGCAAAGGAACCCAGAATTTAAACTTAAATTCTCCCCTTGAGGGAGGGAAAGGTGAAAAACAGTGAGGGTTATAGAAGGTTTTTTTTTCCTTCAACCATTTCCTCATTGTTTTCTCCTGTTGATACAACTGCTCAAAATCAGCAATGACCAGTGTCCTCTTAAATGACCCTGCTCCTGGCTGATGATGAATAGGTCAAGCTTAGAGCTGCTGCTATCTGTGCTCAGGCAGAACTGCAGAATAGCACCTCTCAGGCATGAAGCCCAAATCCCAAGATAATGCTTAGGACACTTAATCCTCTTTTGTCCTCGGCTTTCCAGTGTGGGAATCCAGCAAGATGGAGCACTGAGCTATCTCCCAGATTTCCCATTTTAGGACAGGTCTTGAAATAGTTTATGATGTAACTGTTTCCACTGCATTTATTTCAGACTTTCTCCCATCTAAGCCAAGGTTCTTAAAGCAAGAACTTTTAGTCTTTTGAGAAAGTCTCAAATGGAAGTCAAAGGGGTGAAAGGAAAGGGTTTACATTTGCCAGATGTTAAAAGGTGTTCTGACTTTGAACTGCAACAAGTTTATAAGTTTGCCCAGGCCACCATATAAATGCACAGCCAACTGTGCCCATGGCATCATTTCTGGTTCCTGGAGCCCAAGGTATATTTGCTAGGGAAGAATGAAGGAGAATCATAAAGATAACAATGTGTGTTCCATGAGTTAATTATAAACAATTCCATATATTTGTGGAATGTTTTAAAGCTGTGTTTTCAAAGTAGTCTAGTATACAATGCACAACATGATTTTAGGCGGGACATGCCACCTGTCGGGGGCAGACTTGCTCTCGGAGTCCAGTTCCAGGAAGAAAAATATATGAAGATACATATATTCCACTACCATTCCTCCCCAATAATCTTCCCACTTCCAAACTTGTGCCCAAGTCCACAGTGGTAGCCTAGTTTAGCCTGCTGCATTATCACCAGGATCCCACCCAAATGACAACTTCCATCCATTTTCCTGCTATCATCCCTCACATTTCCTCAGCATCCTTGCCCTTAACTTTCTCAACACCTCCTCACTCCTTTTTCCCAAACCACCCTTATGCCTTCTCAGGCCCCCACCCCTAACCCCCATCCCTCAGCCCTGACCCTCATATGACCTCCTTAAACGAAACATTTCCCTCAATCCCCAGCTCTCCTTCCTCAATTACAGCCTCTCCCTACCCACAAGATCTCATCCTCACCCTCAATCACAAGCTTCAGCTACCCTAGCTCTCGGCCTCTATCCCTGCCTCCCCCAATTCTCCTTCCAGATTCGAGATCTCTTCTTAGGGGCCATCCCACTGCTTCACATCTTTCTCTCTCTTGCTCATTTCACTAATTTCCTGCTCATGTTTTGATCCAGCACACAGGAAAACTGGTCCCCCAGCCCAAGACTCATTCCTGCCTTCTCTCCCCTTGGATGTTCATTGGAGCAACTTGTTTTTTTTCTGGGGCTGCCATCCTTCCAACATCTTGCTCTTATCATTTTATTACCTTTCCATTAATTTCCCTTTGTATCAATGTCTTTAAGTCAAAAAAAAAATGAGTTGGCTTAAAGAAAGGGTATTTACTAATAGTGCAGGTGATGTGCAGATGTGGTCAATAATTTGAAGATTATAAATGTTTGACACTTTGAGAAAGACTATTTTAGAATTATAGGAGATTTTCCCACATATCTTTTTTCATTTGCTCTTATGACATCCTATTATAGCAAGGAGGATAGGAGTAATTAACCCACTGTTCAGATGAGGAAGCTAAGACTCAGTGTGGTTATATGGATTACCCAAAGCTACACAGCTAGCAGTTGGTGGCTCTAGGATTAAATGACTCCAGATCCAGAACTCCTAATATTTTCCAATGGTGACACTCTTCCATCCCACCTGTCCTTCAATACAAATCCTTCTTAACTCAAGATGTAGCTGCCAGACAGGAACTTTAGGAAAGGGACCTTTCCAGAAGTAAAGAAAAAAAGTTAAATAAGTATTCATTTCAGATAGTTTGAACTTGTGTCAAAATGAGAAACAGTAGGATCTATAACCAAGGAAAAGACTGTAAATCACTGAAATGTAAATAAGTTTCTTTTATAGAGTACAGAAGAAATATGGGACACAAATGTAACTCCAGGAAAATGTTATACATAAGACTCCTGCATTTTCAAATATCAAATGTTGGAAAAGAGAAGTTGCCACAAGATGGAAGGTACAGATTCCAAGTGGAGCCAATTCCTAGAGTTATCACAGTTGCCTCACACTATGAAGATTAAGACATCAGCAGTGGGGGTGATGGAAAGAGAGGAAGGAGAAGAACCAAGCATTGCTTAGGATGGAAGGACTGACCCAACAGTAGACTTGGGGGTGGGGAGAAGAGGGTGGCCACAAACCCAAATGGAATTTGACAAAGCATGGTTTTAAACTTGAACTTCATGGAAAGTACTCAGGAAATCATGATGATGAACACAGTTGCTACAGTCAGACCTGGCCCAGACTCAAGTCTAAGCCCTCCCACCCACCTACTGTGTGATATTGGTAGTTTGCCTAACCTCTCAGTGGCTTGTTTCTTCACCTTTAGGAAGGTGGCAATAATAGTACCTAACTTCTAGATAGGATTAAGTGAGATGATTCTTTTAAGAATATTAGCATTAAAATGTCCAATTAAATATGGCAGCTTGAGTCTATGTTTTCACTGTTCCTTTCCACAGCCATATAAAGTGACAGTAAAGGATAAGTGTAAGAATAAAGAAGTAAATGATATATGCTCATAAGGACCAGGAGAACTAGAAAGGTAATGGCATCAGATGAGAAATGTCAACTAATTTTTTTTTAAATCTAGAAAACAGAGATAGTGGTAACCAATTGTACAGGGCCAAATACACCGAGCCTAAATCTATAAGGAGGAAGACAAAAAGAAGTGAGATAGCTAGTGTTAGAGGGAAAGGCTCAGAGCTTATTGGCACCAGGCATCTTGGAAGTGAGGAAAATAGGAAAGTTGCCTGAAAAAGTGTATAAGGAGGATTGGAACCATGGATTAATTCTCCAGCCCTAAAAATCAAGCAATCTGGCAGAAAGCAGGAGTCTTACACTCTGCAGAGGTTGTATCAGAGTAGACTAGGACTTGGAGAAATCAAACCCCCCTGAGGGCAAGAAAGAGATAGTATACTGAAAATGGGAGAATTAAATCAAAATATACATATTGAAAAGTAAAGTGTATGGTTCTTCCCTAAACACTGTCAGCCAGGCTTCTATTCCCCACCTGACCCCAGAGAATTCTTCTCTGTGGACATGATACATCTCTGGAGAAAAGACCTCAGATAATGTCGCAATAAATGGCAGATTCTCTTCTGGTCACACAGTGTCGAAGGACTTACAGAGAATGTCCCCATCCATATACAGAGAATGTCCAATCAACAATTAAATGCCCTCCTTTTAACTATAAACGGGACAGCAAGAATTATCAGATAATTGAGGGAAACCTTGAACATAAAAAATAGAGACCAAAATAATCATTCAGAGAAGGAAGAAAAAAAACTCTTTGGAGCTAAACATTAAAACACCCACAAAATGATAAGAAATAGAATATTAAGTTGAAGAACTCTTTAGGAAGTTGGAAAATTAAAACATGAAGAGATAGAAAATATT
>JAQZBX010016798.1:0-36152 GCA_029593785.1 Cabassous unicinctus | reverse complement strand
AAAGAAAGAAAGAAAGAAAGAAAAGGCATCCAAATAGGTAAGGAAGATGTAAAGGTTTAACTATTCACAGATGATATGATGCTATACCTAGAAAGTCCCATAAAATCTACAACAAAGCTGCTAGAGCTAATAAACGATTTCAGTAGAGTATCAGGATACAAGATCAATGCAAAAATCAGTGGTGTTTCTATACACATGTAATGCACAATCTGAGGAGGATATAAGGGAAAAAATTCCATTTACAATAACAACAAAAAGAATAAAATATTTAGGAATAAATTTAACCAAGGATGTAAGGCACTTTTATTCAGAAACCTATAATGCATTGCTAAAAGAAATTTTAAAAAGACCTAAGTAATTAGAAGAACATTTCATGCTCATGGATTGAAAGACTAAATAACATTAGATGTCAATTCTACCCAAATTGAGTTTGAGAACTCTCACTTCCGGTCTTTAAATCATATTACCTAGCTACAGTAGTAAAAACAGCATGGTACTGGCATAAATTTAAACACATAGACCAAATGAACAGAATTGATGGTTCAGAGACATATCCTCACATCTATGGTCAAATGATTTTTGACAATCTGTCAAATCCACCCACCTGGGTAAGAATAATCTATTCAAAAAATGGTGCTGGGAGAGCTGGATATCATATCCAATTGAAAGAAAGAGAACCCCTATCTCACACCTTATACAAAAATTAACTCAAAATGGATCAAAGACCTAAATATAAAAGCTAGAGCCATAAAGCTCCTAGAAGAAAATGTATGAAAACATCTTCAAGACCTGGTGGTAGGTGTTACATTTTTAAACCTTACACCAAAAAGCACGAGCCACAAAAGAAAACCTGCATAAATGGGACCTCCTCAAACTTAAACACTTTTGCTATTCAAAGGACTTCGTCAAGAAGGTGAAAGACAGTCCACTCAATGGGAGAAAATATTTGGAAACCACATATCCGATAAGGATTTGATTTCCATTCTATATAAAGAGATCATACAACTCAACAATAAAAGAGAAAGCAATCCAATTTAAAAATGGGCAAAAGACATAAATAGACATTTCTCCAGAGGAAATACAGATGGACAAAAAGCACATGAAAAAATGTTCCATATCACTAGCTATTAGGTCATCTCACATGACATAGAATGGCTATTATTTAAAAATCAGAAAACAATAAGTGCTAGAGAGGATGTGGAGAAGTAGGGACACTCCTTTACTGTTGGTGAGATTATAAAATGGTGCAGCCTCTGTGGAAGACAGTCTGGGGGTTCCTCAAGAAGCTAAATATAGAACGGCCATATGATCCAGCAATTCCTCTACAAGGAATATATCCAGAAGAACTGAAGACTGTGAAACGAACAGACATCTGCACACCGATGTTCATGGCAGTGTTATTCATTATTGCCAAAAGATGGAAACAATCCAAATGTCCATCAATTGATGAAAGGATAAACAAAATGTGGTATATACATATGATGGAACACTATGCTGCATTAAGAAGAAATGAAATTGGGACGCATATGATAACATGGATGAATCTTGAAGAAATAATGCTAAGTGAAACAAGCCAGAAACAAAAGGACAAATATTGCATGGTCTCACTAATATGGACTAAATATGAAGAATAAACACAGGGAGTTAAAACCTATATAGTATAAGCTATTAGGAGATAAGGGGAGGGCTGTGAAGGAGTTCTGATGCTTAATGTATGTTGAAGTTTTAATTAACTTGACTCTAAACATGTGGAAATGGATAGAGTTGATGGCAACACATTACAGTGAACAGCAGCTGGTTTATAAATGGTTTTGTGGCTGAAAAGGGTAGTCTAGGGATGTAAATGGCAATTGAAAGAAAGCTAGAAAATAATCTAGGGACTGAACAACAGTGAACCCAGAGGTGGATGAGAATTGTGGTTAATAGTACAAATGCAAGAATGTCCTTCTGTGAATGAGAACAGATGGTACATCACTATTGCAGAGTGGTGGGAATGTGCACAAGCATGGGAAAAATACTATTAATGTAACCTGTGGACTATAGTTAACAGCAATACTGTAATATTCTTGCATCAATGCCAAAGATGTATTTTGTTAATAATAGGGGGCTATGGAAAAAAAATATGCCAAATGTATGCTATGGACCATAGTTAGTGGTGATAGTCTGATGATATTATCTCATAATCTGTAACACATGTTCCACAACGGTGTGGTGAGTTGGTGAAGGGTTGTTGTATGGGAATTCTACACATGTGCATGATTGTTTTGTACATTCACAACTTCTGTAATAAATAGATTTTTAAAAAATGGGTTTGGGAAGTAGTCGGAGGTTCACTAGGACATTAAAGTATAAATGGATTTTGTCATATAAAAACGGGTTTGGAGAGAGGTTGGATGCATCCATGGTGAAGAAGGAGTATGATCCAAGTACAAAGCTAGGAATAGGAATACAGAGTGTCCAGTGTAGCTTGAGAGTCACAGAAGATGTGTGTGGATCAGAGGGAACTGATAAGAAACTTTATAAAGATTCACACTGTGAGTATGCCAGAGAACAGAAATAAAAACATAAAGTTATCATGATAGCCCCCACAAGTGGTCATGGGGATTGAATTTCAGTGAGAAAAGCATTAAATCTGACAACAATATATATGACCTTCAAATCTGAAGGTATAAATAAAGATATACATAATATTTGGATCTTGAACAATTTAAAAAATGTTGGAGGCTATTACCAAAAATTTTGTGTCATGAAGAGAGAATAAAATTTGGCAATAGAGTTTGAGAACTTGGGAAGGTGGATATGACCAGTTGAAAGGCACTCAAATAGGTTTGGAGCTTGGGAAGAGTGCAGGTCTGAATTGAGGATTTAGGGTCCATCATCATACAGCCAAAACAATTGAAGCTGTGGAAGTGAACACATTCATAAAGAGAAATAGTACAGAAATTACAAGAGGCACAGCAAGAAACTTCAGTAATATTTATGTTTATTTAAGGGACAGAAACAGGAGGACAAGCTAGTCATTAAGCATACAAAGTGTCAGAAAAGTAGGAATAAACTCAGGACAATATGGTATTATTGGAAAAATGAGGCATTAGATTTAACACTTTTACCAGGGACTTATATGTTTCAATTTATTTAAAACTCTGAATAATATTAAATTCTCTTTGATCAATATGACCTTAAATTTAACCACTCTATGCCTTGATTTCCTCATCTGTAAAATGGGATTAATATAAGAGCAAACTCATGGGGCTACCAAAAAATTAAACTAGTTAATATAAGTAAAATGCTTAGAATAATACCTGATACTTAGTATCTGCTGTTTTATAATACTTTCATTTTATAGATGATAAAACTGAGGCAAAGGATCAAAGAGGTAAGTTTAAGTTTTTCTGTATAAGTGAAACCAAAGAGAGTGTCAAGAAGTAGGTGATGTTCATGAGTATCAAAAGCTGAAGAAGATAAGAATTTTAAAAACACAGCAGGTTTGAGTAAAGAAGTAATTTACTATTAGCCAAAGAGCCCCTATAATAGAACAATGGGAATAAAATCCAGATTTCAAGTGGTTAAAGATAGAAGTACTTTAGTTATATAAATGTAAATTTTCAGCATGCTTTCAGGAAACTAACCACTCATTCTGATGAAACTCATCAAAGTCCCTGTGTTCCAAAAAGAATGTGTATACAATTTATGTAAACCTATATACCACAGCACATATTGCATTACATTGCAATTCATCATTTGCATATTGGTCTAAATCTCAACAAACTTTAACAAGGGAACAATGTCTTTATATCCATAGTACCTAACAAAATACTGATCACATAGGAGACAATAAATGCTGAACAAATGCTCAACAAAAGTTTAGACACAGATAATATATTAAGACAAATGGGAGGCTATCACCATGGAGAAATAATACAATTTAAAATAAATTGAATATATTTAATCTCTTTGTTCTGAAATTTTATTAACTTTACTTACCTACTTGCTTAAATCAGAGGTTCAATGTCACTATTATATGGAGAACTTTAACAACAGAAATACATAAAATCCCTTTTTGAAGAAATCCACATGATATAGTAGCAAGTGAGATTTTTTTCCAAGATGACTGCATGGCATATGTAATTCCATGGACTGGTTGATTATATCCTGTTATAGTCTTAACAAGGGGCTGTGTGCTGCTGAAATGCCATGACAGAACTGCAAAACATATCTCCTGTCAACTTAGACCAAGGTCTCAACTGACACAATCTGCCAGAGCACAGCTTGGTGATTCTTTTTTTAATTGGCTTGTAAGTCTATTGCTGTTTTCAGATGAAGGGTGATTTGGCTAATTAACAATCTTGTGATTTCTTTCTCATTCTCTAGCTGGAAATGAAAATGACTCATTCCTAGTTAGTTTGAAAGAGGCTAAAAGAAACTCATGCCTAGAAATGGCTGTTACAAACTTTAACAAAATAAAATCAAAGAGTTGGCAAATGTTTCTTTGTGTAAATAGAGAGGTAAGGTTGAGTTTGTACGTAGACAATGCTACATGTCAACATATTTATTGAGCACATAGTGTATCGAGTGCTTTACTAGAGACTGGGAAAGTATAAAAATGTATGACATAGATTTTGTCCTCAAAGAAACACAAGGAACACACTAACAATTTAACGATTTAGAAAGCACATTCTCATTCACTACACATCCATGCCCTTCGCATTATTGCCCAGGACGTCTCCAATAATCTCCAGATTAGGTTTTCAGTCAGTTCGGTCCAGTTCTTTGTGCTGTTCACAAAGGAGGATTCTTAAAATACAGATAATATGCTACTACTTTTGCATAGAAACTTAAAATTCCCTCCCATAACAAGAGAAAAAGATCCACCTTATCAAGATGGCATAAAAACCCCTCCATGTCCTGACTGCTGGCCACCAACCCATTGTCAGTTCCCTAGCTCTACATTTAATGTCCAAAAACACCTAAACATAAACTTGAAGCTCTGTAATAAACTACACTGTTCCTCTTCCTGGATGAGTTGACTGTGTCATTCCCTCTGCCTAATATGTCTTCCAATCGCATGGTGGACTTAAATTCCTACTTTACATGTTGTTCAGGTGCCACTTCCTAATAGAAGTATGAGATTAGATTCAGAGTGCTTACTCTTCTCAGGGTTGTAGTCAGTGGTATACTGGTAAAGGTTTAGTAACCAGATCTACAGACTTAACAAAAAAAAAAGAAGAGTATTTGGAGCAATTTTTCCAACTTACATTATATAAATATTCCCAAAATTGCCAATTTTAAGCTACCAATATGACATCACTGAACAGAAGTTGGAAAGAGATGCTTCCATTGACTCTCCCTAACCAGTGTGAGCTGGCTTTAGCACAAAATTGGTTAAAATAACAAGAAAGTTGCCTACAATTTACAGATTACAGAACTGTCTAATTTAATTAGTATAATATAAGTGCACTATAGTGGGGAAAAATGCTAAATAAAGCCCTGGAAAGTTTATTTTGTAAAGTCTTATTAGTCAGTTTTGATAACTCCCAAGCTTTTTTCCCCACATGATCTCTGTGAAATTGAATATTTGAATCAACAAGAGTCTATTTGTACATTTATTTTTTCAGTTGTCTACCCATCTGATAGATATGGCAGGTTATTTGACTTGAGAAACTAAGTCAGTGTTTCTTGCTCAATATTTTATAAGAGGATTGTAATTACACAACTCTAGAGCCTTGCTATAATCCTTACCACCTTATTTGTAAAGTTATAATTTCTAAATAATATAAAACAATATTTAGCTTTTGAAAAGACATTTTCTTGGTATTTTATTCTGTAAAACAGATTCAAGTTTTTGGCATTTGAATAAGATTGTAATATAGGCCACTGGCTATTAATACTTATGCACAAACTCTATCTTAATGTGTAAGTTGCAATAAGAAGTTTCCTGGTCTTCTTTAAAACATCTTCAGATTTTAATTTGTTTATATTTGAAAATCATAATGTTTGTGTGGTTCGTGGGTACGTTTTGCAAACAATTTATGTCTATAAATTCACCAATGAGTGTGACAGTAAAAATGTATTATTTAACAGAAGGTTTAAAATTAAAGTTGAAAAGATGTCACAAAGTAGAGCAAAAAGGAGAGAAAACAGAGTGAAAAGAGAAAATTAGAGCACCAATTCAAAATGTCCAAAACCTGAGTTAAAAAAATAAGAAAAAATGGAGAGGAAGAAATCCACGAATAATTAAAAACAAGGATGGACTAAAATCAATGGCCTATGTTTCACATAAAAAAATAATAAACTAGAAAAAGAAGAGGCAATTAACCCAAAGTAATAGAAAGGAAATAATATATCAGAGCAAGAATCAATGAAATAGAGAACAGAAAAACAATAGAGAAAGCAATGAAACAAAAACCTGTTCTTTAAGAAGATCAATAAAATTGATAAATTCCCAGAAGGATCAGGGGAAAAAAAGAGAGAAAATAATTACCAAAATAAGTAACAAGAGGGGCTATATAATGCACTATCTGTTGTACAGGTATTAAAGGATAATAAGAGAAATACATCAAATATATCAACTGCATGCCAAGAAAGCCAACAATTTAAATGAAATGGCATTCTATGAATGATCAAATTACCAAAGCTCACTCAAGAAGAAATAAGTAATCTGAATAGACTTATATCTATAATTTGATTTTGTAGTTAAAAACCTCCCCCACATAGAAAACTCAAGGCCCAGATGGCTTCACTGAAAATTCTATCAAACAATTAAGGAATTAACCAATTCTACATAAGACTTTCCAGATCATTGAAAAGGAGAGACGGGACTACTTTCCAACTCATTCTAAGAAACTTGTATTTTCTAATACTGAAACAAGACAAAGACATTGCAAGACAACTACATGTAAATGTCCTCAAGAACAAGATGCAAAAATAGTTAACAAAATTGTATCAGATTGGAACCAACTCATGGTGGTTTTGATTTGCAATTTTCTAATGGCTAATGATGTTGAGCATCTTTTCTTGGGGATTTTTGGTCATTTGCATATCTTCCTTAAAGAAGATTCAAGTGTGTTGCCCTTTTATAAATTGGTTTATCTTTTTGTTGTTGACTTGCAGGATTCCTTTATAAATTCTGGATATTCAACCTTTATCAGATATATGGTTTCCAAATATTTTTTCCCATTCTGTATGTTGTCTTTTTACTTTCATGATAAAGTCCTTTGATGCAAAAAAGTTTTTAATTTTGATACAGTCCCATTTATCTATGCTTTTCTTCTGTTGCTCATGCTTTGGATATAAAGTCTAAGAAACCATTACCTAACAAAACGTCATGAAGATGCTTCCCTATGTTTTTTTCCTAGAAGTTTTATAGTTCTGGATCTTATTATTAAGTCATTGATCCATTTTGAGTTGATTTTTCTATGTTTTATGAAGTCAAAGTCTACCTTTATTACTTACATATGGATAGCCAGTTTTCCCAGCACCATTTGTTGAAGAGACTATTCTTTCCCAATTGAGTGGTCTTGGCACCCTTGGCAAAAATAAGTTTTCATAGATGTGAAGTTCATTTCTGAACTCTCAATTCAATTTCACTGGTCTATATTTCTGTCCTCGTGCCAGTACAATGATGTTTTGATTACTGTGGTTTGTAATAAGTATTAAGACGGGGAAGTCTATCTTTATGACAGCATCAATATTAAGACATGATCTTCAAATAAAAGGGGCAGAAGAGCCATGTGTAGGGAAATTATAAATGAGTCTAACTCTGTTACATTGGGGAACATATATTCCCAAGTAAGGCCTATTGACAGGGTGCCGAATTCCTGAGATTGTCTGCCCTGGATTTAGTGTCTAGATGTCTCTAGAGCCCTCGGGAGCCCCACTGTTTGAGGCACTGTTTACTGTGGCAGTCAATGAGATCCTGCTGAGATGTGCATAAGAGTAACCTCAGGAATGACCTCCCGACTCACTCTGAAATCTTTAGCCATAAAAGCTCATTAGTATTTAATATTTTCCCCTTTTGGTCAAGGTCTTTTTCCAGTTGCATTGCTAGTTGGCACTTGGTGATAATCCCTCAGTGCCAGGGAGGTTCATCTCATCCCCAGGAGTCATGTTCCATGCTGGGGGGAATGTAGTATGCTTATATGCTGAGTTTGGCTTAGAGAGAGGCCACATTTGAGTAAAAAGGAGGCTTTCAGGAGGAAACTCTTCATCAATATATAACACTAGGCTAAGTTTCAATTTCACAAGAATAGGTTCATAAGTACCACCATCAATATCAAGGGCCTGGTGTAATAGTCTGTCCTCCTTCCCTAGGCACCGCCCACATACTTGGGGAATTCTTATTGCTCTATTAGAGAATGTAGCAGGACTTCCCAGGCTGGGAATTCAATATTCTTTTGGTTATTGTGTGGGTCTTCACCCACTGAGAAAATGCTGCATGACCACTTGAACATATTCATATGCCGTAGAGGCATGCCCCAAGTGCACCCCTTCCCACACATCCCCCCCCCCACTGACACCCCACACGAGTGATCCTCCCCTGCCACAGTTGTGCCCTTCTGCAATGCAAAACCTCTCCCAAAACAAAGCCAAAAAATACAGAAATAAAAATAATAAGAAAACAAAATAATAATAAAATACAAAAATAAAATTTTAAAAAATTATAAAATAAAAAATTATTTTTCATTGTGTCTTTCAATACCTCAAGATCTGTTATCTTTTATGAACAGTGACAATTTCTTCCATATGTTCCCCCAGTGTCTTATTTTTGTTTGCTTTACCTTCAAAGAAGTTTTAAGTTACAGAAAAGTCACACAGAAAATATGGAGGATTATCGTATACCAAACCCCCTCTCCCATTCTCCCCTATTAATAACATTTTACATGTGGATGGTACATTTGTTACAATTTGATGTACAAATATTGAATCACTGCTACTAACTATGGTCAATGGTTTACATTACAGTTTACATTTTGCCTGTACACTTTTATAGGTTTTGACAAAATTTTAAATGGCCTGTATCCATTATTTCAAGATCATGCAGAAAAATTCCAATGCCCTAAAAATGCCCTATTTTCCATCTATTCTATTCTTCCCCTCTATCCCCTTGGAATCTATGATAACCACTAAGTTTCAGTTTTAGAAGAATAAGGTTCACAGTTACATGCAATACATTGATGGCTTGCTGTATTGGTCTGTTTTCTTTTATTTGAGCCTATAATTAACACAATACTTGTTAAATATATGCCCCAGAAACTTAAATCTTCAGACTGCTCATATGCCAGTTGAACCCTGAATTCCAGCAGAGTTGCAACACCTACTCTCCAGTTCATTTGACTCACCCAGGACAACTAACAAAAGGATAATGATGGAGAACACCCATCCCAGGACACAGAGAGAATCTGCAACTGCAAGCAAGACAGTTCCATCCATCTGCCCCATGGGATCTAAGCCCCCTCTCAATCATATGCAAGGTGTGCATCACCATAACAAAATCCTCAGGAATGTGGAATGAACAAACATAAGGGGGGAATGCAACTATGGATTAAAGTAGATTTATTATTTTCCTAGCAATGGAAGATCTTGTATCATTGATATAATGGCAGTGGTCACCAAAGGTTCTGAGGGGAGTGGTAGGGAAGAATAGGTGCAACATAAGGGCATTTTTGGGACATTGGAATTGTCTTGCATGACATTGCAATGATGGATACAGGCCATTATATATTTTGTCAAAATCTATAAAATTGTGAGGGGTAAAGTACAAACTATAACATAAATTATAGTCCATGGTTAATAGCAATCCTTCAATATGTGTTCATCTATTGCAACAAATGTACCGTACTAAGGAAAGATGTTGTTAATGTGGAAGTGTGGGAGGGGGAGGGGTTGGGGTATATGGGAATCCCTTATATTTCTTTTTTTTAAATATATATATATTTTAAAAGGTATTTAGATTACATAGTGTTACATAAAAATATAGGGGATTCCCATATGCCCTGTCTCCTACACCTCCCACATTTTCCTACATTAACAACATCTTTCATTAGTGTGGTACATTCGTTACAATTGATGAAAACATTTTAGAGCATTGCCACTAAGCATGGATTATAGTTTACCTTGTAGTTTACACTCTCCTGCACAATTTTGTAGGTTATGGCAAGATATGTAATGGCTCATATCTGTCATTGTAATGTCATTAAGGAAAATTCCCAATTCCCCAAAATGCCCCCATATTTCACCTGTATTTCCCTCTCCCTGCCCTCAGAACCTCTACTGGCCACTGCCTCCACATGAATGATATAGTTTCTCCCATTGCTAGAATCACAGTAAGTCTATAGTAGAATACCAGTAAGTCTACTTTAGTCCATAGTTTATTCCCCAATACTGAGGATTCTGGGATGGTGTTGCCCATTCCACCTCTAATTGAGAGGAAGCTTTGATCTCATGGGGCAGATGGATGGGACTCTCTTGATTGCAGATGCAGACTCTCTCGGTTCCATGGGCTTGTTCTTGCCTATCATCATCTCCTTGTTAGTTGTCCTGGGTGAGCCCAATGAACTGTAAAGTAGGTATTGAAACTCCATTGAATTTCAGGGCCCAGCTGGCACATGGACAGCCCAGAGATTAAAGCCTCTTGGATATACACCTACCAACTCTAGCATCAACTATAGGTTCAAACAAAAGGTAGAGAAGAGGCATGTGTAGAGAAGTCACATCTGAGTCCAACTCTGTCACACTCAGGAGCACGAACTCTAAAGTAGGGTCCACTGGCAAGGCATCAAACTCTGGAGCTATCTCCCATAACCTTAGGTCCTGGGTATCTCCAGAGCCCTCAGGATCCCCACTATTTGGGGTAGAACCTACTTTGGCCATCTATGAGATCCTGCTGAGACATGCATAAGCACCTACCGACTCATTTTGAAGTCTCTTAGCCATATACACTCATTTATCTTTACCTTTCCTTATATTTCTTATGTAACATCTATGTAATCTAAAGCTTTTTTAAAAATAAAAAAAATATTTTTATAAAAGACAAGCTCTTCTCTTTCCTTTACTCTTGAGGTCTTTACTTTAATCAATACAGGAAAACAGCTTTGAGAAATTTACCAAACATTGGAAAATGACAAAAGTTACAAAGTCACAAGTGCTTGACTCCAAACACCACAAGATTTCTCCCAGATTTTATTTCTAAAAATGGAATTCACCAACTTATTCTTTAGGACATGTTGGATCCATCTTCTCTAGTGGTCCTTTCTTCCCTCACAAGGATAACCTCAGAACAGAACAGAATGTGCCCTCTGGTTTCATGTGTTTGATTTTCATCTCTGAGGACTTCCAGACAGGCTGCCTGACTGTCAATTTCATTGGCTTCATACATAGGTGGAAATGATCTCCTTGGGGCATTTCCTCACGAATTACAAAGACATTAGTTTTGCTCATAGAACTCATCATAGGCATGTTTTTACATTGCCTCAGTGATTATTTGATTGAATTTGTAGAATGTAGATTTTGTGACAATATGTAATGGGGTTTTGTGTACATTTGATCATTTTTTGTGCCAGCATAAGCACAGTTATCAGTTATTGTCCTATCAGTTATAAGAAGTATTTGTGAGGGAATGAGAAGTGAATAAAAAATTCCATGGATTGTTTAAATATAAATGGATATAGAAGAGATGGGATTGGTAATTTTAGGGTGTACAGTGACATTGAGAACTGAATGTAGAAAGCATTGGTTTCACTGGAAAATAGAATGATGAATACATAGCAGAGGGTGCAACAGAGTTGGCATCTCAGGGGGAAACAAAAGAGGAACAGAGAAGTGGAGGAAGAGGAAGACACAGACAGAAAGAGAGATGAAGGGAGTATATATACTCTTTAGCATATTGTTTATATTTGTTAGGTGCTAACTTATAAAATAGTTTTGAATTTACTTCCTTTTAATGGTAAATCACAACTCATTCCAAGTTCCACTGAATGATAACTAAAGTGTTTATCCCCAATAATAATGTAGTGGCCAAAGTAAAACAAAGTCCTTCATTATTGCCTTATCTTGCTCCATTTTAGTCCAAATATGTTAAGATGAGATTAATAAAGGAGAGAGTAGAGAGGGGAAAATGTTTTATTTTTTTTTAACTTTTTATTTTTCAAGAGCAAAATCTTGGAAGGAAGTATTTTGGAGAGTCATGTTAATGATATAAAGAGGAGCAACTAGTCATCAGGAGACGTGGAATTAACTTCAACCTTTGTCATTAAATAGCCCAGCGGCCTCAGGAAAAATACTAAATTCAGATTCTGTAACCATAGCATGGTGGGAGTAAGAGGAAAGCAGGCTCTGCCTAATCCTAAAGCATACATTCTAATTCTTAGGGTAACCAGACAGATTGGCAAGAGTGAAATATTAAAGGTCCAAACATATGAGGTCTATGGATTCAATCCAGGACGCATCTGGATAATTCATTAGTACTGCAATATTAACTCCTGATAATGCAGCTTATTTCTTTTGTGGTTTACTGCACTGGCTTATTTTCAACTTGTAATTTTTATTTTCCTCCATAATTATGCCTTGAAACAGTTCCTAATTTAATAAAAAGGCAATTGTCCTGAGCATCAGAAAAACTAGGTTTCTAATCCACCCACCAGTTTTGCAACTTCAGGAAAATCACTTTACCTTTTTGGGACTCAGTTTCCTCTTTTATTCACCTATTCATTCCCCTCACAAATATTTACTAAGTACCGACCACATAATAAATATTGTTTTTAAATTTTATTGAAGCATATTATTCATACATGAACAGATATAAAAAAAATAAGTGTATAGTAAAAGTTGTGAACTTACAAAACAAACATGCATAACATTGTACAGGGTTCCCCTACATCACCCCACCACCAAGACCTTGAATTGTTGTGAAACATTTGTTACAAACTATGAAAGAATATAGTCAAAATATTACTGCTAACTATAGTCCATATCTTACATTTGGTATATTTTTCCCCCAACCCACCATATTATTATTTTTAAATATATATTTTTATTAAAGAAGTTGTTTACTTACAAAACAATCATGTACATGTGTAGAATTCCTATTCAACACCACTTCACCAACAAACCACACCATGGTGGAACATTTGTTACAGATTATGAAATAACATCATTAGACTATTACCAACAACCATGGTTCATACCATACATTTGGCACACTTTTTCCAAAACCCCATTATCAACACAGTACATCTTTGGCATAGATGCAAGAATATTACAGTATTGCTGTTAACCATAGTTCAATGGTCACTCCAGTTGTGTTTTTCCAATGCTTCTCCACATTCCCACCATCCTGCAATAGTGATATACATCCACTCTAGCTCACAAGAGGACACTCTTGCATCTGTACCATCAACCACAATTTTCATCCATCTCTGGGTTCACTGTAATTCAGTCCCTAGATTATTCTCTAGCTTTCTTTCAATTGCCATTTACTTCCCCAGACTACCCTTTTCAGTCACAATCCTGTTTATAAACCATCTGCTACTCACTATACTGTGTTGCCACTAACTCTAACCATTTCCATATTTTTACAGTCAAGTTAGTTAAAAATTTCTATGTATATTAAGCATCAATAGTCCTTTTCAGCCCTCCTCTTATCTCATAATAACTTATACTCTAGGTTTTAAGTGAGTTGATTCTTTGTATTTCGTTCACATTAATGAGAAAATGCAATATTTGTCCTTTTGTGTCTGGCTTACTTCACTTAGCATAATGTCTTCAAGATTCATCCATTTTATCACATGTTTCCCAATTTCATTTCTTCTTAATGCAGCATAGTATTCCATCATATGTCTATACCACATTTTGTTTATCCATTCATTGGTTGATGGGCACTTGGGTTGTTTTCATCTTTTGGCAACTGTGAATAATTCTGCTATAAACATCAGTGTGCAGATATCTGTTCACAACACAGTTTTCAGTTCTTCTGGATATATTCTTAGTAGAGGAATTGCTGGATCATATGGCATTCTATATTTAGTTTCCTGAGGAACCGCCAAGTCAAACCTTTTTCCACAGAGGCTGCACCATTTTACAATCCAACCAAAAGTGAAGGAGTGTTCCTTTTTCTCCATATCCTCTCCGGCATTTATTGTTTTCTGTTTCTTTATAAAATGGCCATTCTATGTGCATGAGATGATATCTCATTGTTCTTTTAATTTGCATTTTCCTAATAGCTAGTGATATGGAACATTCTTTCATGTCCTTTTTGGCCATTTGCATTTCCTCTTTGGAGAAATGTCTATTTAAATCTTTTGCCCGTTTTTAAATTGGGTTGCTTGATCTTTTATTGTTGAGTTGTATGGTCTCTTTGAATAGAATGTACAAACCCTTAATGGATATGTGGTTTCCAAAAATTTTCTCCCATTGAGTGGGCTGCCTTTTCACCTTCTTGACAAAGTCCTTTGAATCACAAAAGTGTTTAAATTTAAGGAGATCCCATTTATCCATGTTTTCTTTCATTGCTGGTGCTTTCATTGAAAGGTTTAAGAATGCACCACCTACCATCAGGAAAGATGTTTTCCTACATTTTCTTCCAGTAGCTTCATGGTTTTTGCTTTTATATTTAGGTCTTTGATCCATTTTGAGTTAATTTTTGTATAAGGTGTGAGATAGGGCCTCTTTCTTTTTTTGGATATGGATATCCAGTTCTCTGAGCACCATTTGTTGAGCAGACTGTTCTGTCCCAGTTGGGTGGATTTGACAGCCTTGTCAAAAATCACTTGACCGTAGATATGAGAGCTATTTTGAACCATCAGTTCAGTTCCATTGGTCTATGTGTCTATCTTTATGCCAGTACCATGCTGTTTTTTGTTTTTTGCTTTTTCATTAAAGAAGTTTTAGATTACATAAATGTTACATAAAAAATATAAGGGATTCCCATATGCCCCAGCCCCTCCCCCTCCCACATTCTCCCACATTAACAACATCCTTCATTAGTGTGGTACATTTGTTACAATTGATGAACATATTTTGAAGCATTGCTACGAACCATGGACTACAGTTTACATTATAGTTTACACTTTGTCCTGCACAATTTTGTAGGTTATGACAAAATATATAATGGCTTCTATCTTTCATTGTAATGTCATGCAGGACAACTCCAATGTCACAAAAATGTCCCTATATTACACCTATTCTTCCCTCTCTCTCCCCTCAGAATCTCCGGTGGCCACTGCATTTATATCAATGATAAAAGTTCTTCTATTGCTAGAAAATTGTCTCTAATAGAATAATGAGTCCACTTTAGTCCATTGTTCATTCCCCAATATTGAGGATTTTGGGATGGTGATGCCCACTCTTTCTAATTGGGAGGGGGCTTAGATCCCATGGGGCAGATGGATGGAACTATCTTGCTTGCAGTTGCAGACACCCTGTGTTCCTTGGGATGGGTATTGTCCATCATCATCTCCTTGTTAGTTGTCCTGGGTGAGCCCATGAACTGGAGAGCAGGTGCTGCAACTCTGCTGGTATTCAGGGCTCAACTGGCACATGAACAGACCAAAGATTTAAGTCTCTGAGACTATATTTAACAAGTATATGCTAATTATAGGTTCAAATAAAAGAAGCACAAGAACCATGTGCAGGGAAATTATAAATGAGTCTAACTCTGTTATACTGGGAAGCATAGATTCCAGAGTAAGGCCCACTGACAGGGTGCTGAATTCCTGCACTTGTCTGCCCTGCTTATAGTGTGTGGATGTCTATAGAGCCCTCAGGATCTCCACTGTTAGAGGTACATTTTACTGAGGCAGTCAATGAGATTCTGCTGAGATTTGCATAAGCGTAACCTCAGGATTGACCTCCCAATTCACATTCAAATCTCTTAGCCCTAAAAAACCATTTGTATTTAATATGTTCCCCTTTTGGTCAAGGTCTCTTTCTGGATGCAATGCTAGCTGGTGCTTTGTAATAATCCTTTGGTGCCAGGGAGGCTCATCCCCGGAAGTCATGTCCCATGCCAGGGGGAAAGTAGTACATTTATGTGCTGAGCATGCTGTTTTTACCACTGTAGCTAGGTAATATGATTTAAAGTCCAGAAGTGAGAGTTCTCCAACTTTGTTTTTCTTTTTTATGGTGTTTCTGGCTATTTGGGGCCCCTTACTCTTACAAATAAATTTTATAATTGTGTATTCCATTTGTTTTATACTTGTGGAGTTTTTATTGGATTGCATTGAATCCATATATCAATTTGGATAGAATTGCATCTTAATGATATTTAATCTTCCAATCCATGAGCATGGAGTGCTATTCTAAATGTTTAGATCTTTTTAAATTTCTTTTAGCAATGCATTGTAGTTTTCTGAAAATAAATCCTTTCCATCCTTGGTTAAGTTTATTCTTAAATATTTAATTATTTTAATTGCTACTGTAAATGAATTTTTTTCCCTGACATCCTCCTCAGATTGTGCATTCTATTGTATAGAAACACCACTGATTTTTGCATATTGATCTTGTATCCTGACACTCTACTGAACTTGTTTATTAGCTCTAGCAGCTTTGTTGTAGATATTTCTGAACTTTCTAGATATAAATCTTATAATCTGTGAGTAGCAAAAGTTTTAACTTCTTCCTTTCCAATGTGGATGCATTTTATTTTTCTTGCTTGATTGTTCTAGCTAAAACCTCTAGCACTATATTGAACAACAGTGGTGACTGTGGTCATTCTTGTCTTGTTCCTGATCTCAATGGGAAAGCCTTCAGTCTTTCATCATTGACCACAATGTTATCTGTGAGTTTTTCATATATGGCCTTTATCAAGTTGAGAAAGTTTCCTTCAATTAATATCTTTTGTAGTATTTATATCAAGAAAGGATGCTGTATTTTGTCAAATGCATTTTCTGCATCAATTGTTAGGATCATGTGATTTTTCTTCTTTGATTTATTAATGTGGTGATTTTCTTGTGTTGAAGCACCCTTGCATGCCTGGTATAAAACCCACTTGATCATTTTGAATAATTCTTTTAATGTGTTGTTGGATTCTATTAGCAAGTATTTTCTTGAGGATTTTTGCATCTGTATTCATTAGGGAAATGGATCTGTAATTTTTGTTTTTCATAATATCTTTATCTGGCTTTGGTATTAGGGTAATATTGACTTCAAAGAATGAGTTTAGTAGCATTCTTTCTTGTTCAATTTTTTGGAAGAGTTTGAGTAAGAATGGTATTAAATTTTCTTCAAATGCTTGTTAGAACTCACCTGTGAACTCATCTGATCCTAGGCTTTTCATTTTGGGGAGTTATTTGATGACTGTTTCAACCTCTACTTGTGATAGAGTTTGTTGAGGTCTTCTATTTCTTCTAGGGTCAGTGTAGGTTGTTTGACATTCCTAGGAATTTTTCCATTTTGTCTACATTGTCTAGTTTGTTGGTGTACAGTTGTTCATAGTATCCTCTTATGATGTCTTTTTATTTCTGTGGGGTCAGTAGTAATGACCCCATTTTCATTTTTTATTTCATTTATTTGCATCTTCTTTTTTTCTTTGTCAGTCTAGCTAAGTGTTTGTTGAATTTGCTAAGCTTCTTGAAGAACAAACTTTTGGCTTTGTTAATTCTATTTTTTTACTCTCAATTTCATTTATTTCTGCTCTGATCTTTGTTATTTCATTCTTTCTACTTGCTTTGGGAATAGTTTGCTGTTCTTTTTCTAGTTCCTCCAGCTGTGTAGTTAGGTCATTTATTTTAGCTCTTTCTTCTTTTTTAATGTAAGTATTGAGGGCTATAAATTTCAATCTGAGCACTGCCTTTGCTGCATCCCATAGGCTTTGATATGTTGTGTTTTGTTTTCATTTGCCTCAAGTTATTTATTGATTTCTCTCTAAATTTCTTCTTTGACCCACTAATTATTTAAGAGTGTGTTGTTTAATCTCCACATATTTGTGGATTTCCCTTTTTCCACCTCTTGTTGATATCCAACTTTATTCAATTTTGATCAGATAAAGTGATCAAAATCTTCTATCTTGTTTAATTTATTGAGATCTGCTTTGTGACCCAACATATGATCTATCCTGGAGAAAGATCTATGAGCACTTGAAAAGAATGTATATCCTACTGTTTGGGGAACAATGTTTAGTATATGTCTGTTATGTTTAGTCCATTTATCACATTATTCAAGCACTCTGTTTCTTTGTTGATCCTCTGCCCAGATGTTCCATCCAATGCTGAGAGTGGTGTATTGAAGTCTCCAACTGTTATTGTAGAGATATCTATTTTTCCCTTCAGTTTTGACAGTGTTTTCCTCACGTATTTTGGGGCATCCTGGTTAGGACATATACATTAATGATTATTATTTCTTCCTGTTGAATTGCCCCTTTTATTAATATATAATGTCCTTACTCGTCTCTTGTGGCAGTTTGATATTATTTATGAATTCCAAAAAGAAATATTGCTTATGTTTGTAAACTGGTCTGGTTTCTGAGCGTGATAATCCTTCGATTATATTAGATTCAGCTGAGATGTCTGATTAAATTATGTTAAGATTAGGGCTTTGATTCAACCATGTCATTAGAATGTGACTCAGCATCGAGTCCCCACTCCTTTGGTGGGCTGAATAAACAGACTCTCATATGGAAGTAGATACACAGAGAAGAACACAGAGGAATAGAGAGTGCTCCATTGATACAGCAGAGGCCCAGGAAGAGAGATGATCCTGAGAGCTTTTAGCTGATGAGAAAAGATCAGCTGAGCCTGGAAAGAAAGGAGGCCCAGGGAAAGAGATGAGTTTTATGCCAGCCTACAGCTGAGATCAGAATAAGCTAGGACTATGGAGCCTTAAGAGGAAGAGGAAGGCTGAGCCCTTGCAGAGACTGGCAGCCATCTTGCTCCAACATGTGGCAACAGATTTTGGTGAGAGAAGTAACTTACTCTTTATGGCCTTGTGAGTGTAAATAAATACCCTTTATAAAAGCCAACAGATTTCTGGTACTTTGCATCAACAACCCTTTTGGCTGACTAATATATCTCTAATAACCGTTTTACTTTTAAAGTCCATTTCATCTGAAACAAGTATAGCTACTCAAGCTTTTTTTAGTTACTACATGTGTAGAATACCTTTTTCCAACCCTTTACTTTCAATCTATTGGTATCCTTGGGTCTAGGGTGAGTCTTTTGCAGAAAGCATATAGATGGCTCATATTTTCTTATCCATTCTGCCAGTCTGTCACTTGATTGGGAAGTTTAATCCATTAACATTCAATGTTATTACTGTAAAGGCCATTCTCATTTCACTCATTTTGACCTTTGGGTTTTATCTGTCATATTTTATTTTCGCCACTCTTTTTACATTTTTAGTTACTTTTACTGATAGAATCTTCATTTCTGGATTCTCTTCCAAGCCTCTCTCTCTCTCTCCTGTCTTTTCTTTTCAGGCTACAGCACTCCCTTTAACATTTCCTGCAAAGCCAGTCTCTTGGTTACAAACTCCCTGAGCTTCTGTTTATCTGTGAATACTATAAACTCATTCTCATTTTTGAAAGACAACCTTGCCAGATATAAGATCTTGGCTGGCAGTTTTTATCTTGCAGTACCTTAAAGATATACCACTGCCTTCTTGCCTCCATGGTTTCTGATGAGAAATGGGCACTTAATCTTACTGGGTATCCTTATATGTTTCCCATTGATTTTCTACTACTTCTCTCAGAGTTCTGTTTGTCTTTGGCATTTAATATTCTGATTAATACATGTTTTGGAGTTGATCTATTTGGATTTATTCAGATGTGACTACATTGTGCTTTCTGGACACAGATATCTATGACCTTCAATAGGGTTGAGAAACTTTCTAACATTATTTCTTCAAATATTCATTCTGCTCCATTTCCCTTCACTTCACCTTCTGAGACTCCCATGACATGTATGTTTGCACATCTCTTTCCATCATTTAGTTACCTGAGACCCTGTTCAACTTTTTCCATTCTTTTCTTCATCTGTTCTTTTGTATGTTCTCTTTTGTAGGCCATGTCTTCAAGCTCACCGATCCTTTCTTCTTACTCCTTAAATCCACTGTTATATGCCACAAGTGTATTTTTTATTTCACTTTGTGACTTTTATTCCCATAAGATCTTCTATTTTTCAATGTATGCTTTCAAAATCTTCTTTGTGCTTCCCCAGTGTCTTCTTAATCTCCTTAATCTCTTTAACCCTTTCATTGAATTTATTAAGGAGATTTGTTTGAACATCTATGATTAGTTGACTCAACTCCTTTATGTCATCTGGAGGCTTATCTTGTTCCTTTTACTGGGTCATATCTTCCTATTTCTTGGTATGAATTAGAATTTTTGGTTGGTGCCTATGCATTTGGCTTAGTAAACGTATTTATTTTGGGTGCAGTTTCTCTCTTTAGTTTAGGGCTTTTCTGCCCTTTCTCCCTTGCTATTTGTATATTAGGATCTGAGAATATAGTTGGTGCTGTAAGCTGTGGAGGCTGAAGTTGCCTGCATTGCCCCAGGTACCAATGAAGCTTCTCCTAACTTTCTCCTCTGCCAAGGGTAGGGACAGACCTGCAGCCATGTGTAATAAACCAAGTTGTGCAGGCCAAGACCATCTGCAGTTGCCTAGATAGAGTGATAAAGCTTCATGCCCCTTCCTCCTCTGCCAATGGCAGGGATAAAGCTGCAGGTGTGGGCAGAATCTATGCCAACAAGTTCAAAATGACCACAGTTGCCTGGGTAAACAGATGTAGCACCAGCCCCACTCCCTACACCCTCATCACCCTCCCCCCCGCCCCGGCCCCCACAGCCAGGCATGGGAATGGACCTTCTGGAGTGCCCAACAATCTAATCTGTGTGGGCCAAATGTGTCTGCAGTTGCCCTGAGAGGCTGAGGGAATATTATCCTTTCTGCCCAGTAGGCAGTGGGATTGGAACCACCGACACCCAATGGTTCAGTCCACGTAGGCCAAAAGTGCCTGCCATTGCCTGGGGAGTCTGAGGAAACACCAGTCCCCTCCTGTCTTGTTATGGGATGGGGATGGATTCATAGGCACCCAACAGTTCAGTCTGTGCAGGCTGAAAGTGTCTACCATTACCCAGAAAGGCTGTGGAAGCACCAGCGCCCTCATTTCCTTTTGGGGGGTGGGGGTGGACCCACAGGTACCCACCAGCCCAGGCGTGCAGGCCAAAAGTGCCCCAGAAATGCTGAGGAAACACAGCTCCCCTACTATCCTACCTGGGGGTGAGGTTGGAGCAACCGGTGTCTGATTATTCATTCTGTATGTGCCAAAAGCAGCCACAATTACCTAGAGAGGCTGGGGAAACACATTCCCTCTCTTGTCCTATCAGGAATGGGGGTAGATCCACAGGGACCCAACAGTCAAATTTGTGCTGGCCAAAATTGCCTGCAGTTGCCCTGAGAGGCTGAGGATACACCAGGCCCTCCTATCCTATGGTGGGGGCGAGGTGCAGAAGTAGAGATAGAATCGAAGGCACTCAACAAACCAGTCCATGTGGGCTGAAAGCACCTGCAGTTTCCCAGAGAGGCTGGGGAAACACAGCTCGTCTCCTATCCTACCCTGATCTGCATGGAGAGGAGCCAGTCCCTACCAGCATTGTGGTTTTCAATCAGCCCGGTTTCCCCTCATGCTGGGGATAGAGGTAAGATGGTGGTTACTGGCCTCTTTGCAACTTGGACAGGTTCAAACTTCAGCTGTTTTTAGTATTATACTTTAGCCATCCGAATATACTAATCAGTAGCTGAAGTCAGTGCCACACCATCTCTTCCTCCCGTTTTTTTGAAAATGGAGCTTCCAGCTCCAGCCACGGAATAGTACCCGAGATGGTTTGCACCACCAGTGGAGTATGGGCACTGGCCACCATGGCATGGAGTGCTTTATTCATGAATCTTCTCTGCAGATGGGCAGTCTCCTCCTTCCATACTTTCAAGGATATTGCAGGATGCTCTTCTAGTCTCCTGGGACCCCAAACCAGGTGCTTTGAATAGCTCTGGGTAATTACTAATGACACTGTAGCTGAATCTTGGAGCTTCTTACTCTGCCGCCATCCTGCCCCTCCTCCTCTAAATATTGTTTTTTATCTTCAAAATTATTTTTGACTATATAATCCTATATATCCTAATGTACTCTCTTGCTCTTAAGTGCAATGTATTCCCCTTCTGTTTCTGATCCTGTTTTCTTTCTCTAAATTACAAACTCAAGGTTTTCCCTACAGAAGCTACCAGGATGGATACCAGTGACTTATCCAAATACACCTTATTCCTTTACTAATATTCAGTGGGTGTGGTTTCAAGTTCTTCCTCTGCCAATGATTAGCCTTTGCCTCTATATCTTCATTCAAATCCCTGCCTTACCAAGCTTACCTGGCCATTGAAAGGCTAAAATGAGATGACACATTCAAAAGTAATTTTAAAATATAAAAAATAGCATAAACAAAACTGATTATTAATTTCTCCAACTTAAGGGAGAAAAGGGAAAAGTGGCTTATAGATATTCCACAAAGCAAATGTTCTGGTCAAATCTAATTGAGCCCTCATTTGATTCACTGAGTTCAAAGACAGGTGCTTATTCTGTGGATGAAGACCCACTTCACAAAACACTATAGTTTGGGGAGTGCAGCCTATGTAAAGAAGATATTAATATGCCACCAAACTACACTGATTTCAAAAATTTTAATTAGATCCCCTCAAAATTCTAATTTGTTAATCATAAAATTCCATGTTTTATCCTTTCTGCAGAAAGCTGATTATATTTTATTTTAAATGTACTTGAGTTTGTGCTTACAGCAGAAAACCATACCTCTTGCTTCACAAAGAAAATGGAGAGCATCAGGCAATATCACTCTCAATTTCCTGTTGCATTGACTACACACTACTATTTTCCTCTCCCCTCCCCTCCCCTCCCCTCTCCTCCCTTTCCCTCCCCTTCCCTTCCCTTCTCTTCCCTTTCCTAGCTCAGGGGTGATGTTCTTCCCCTACCCAAGGAGTATCTTTTACCCCGTGCTCTGCATCCCATACCCTCTTAATTGTTTAGTCATGTTGCTATAACAGTCCTTCATCTTGTATCTTTAGTTTTTCCCTCCTTCTATTCTTGATGAAAATATTCTAGAGTCTCATTTAAATAGTGACTTTTTTGAACATTCTTATTCCTATACCTACTGCCCAACCTTCCCATCATAGTTAAGCTTTTTTGAAAAAATAATATATTGTTACTCATTTACTCTGAAACCAATTGTTATTGAGTTTCTGTCCCCACCATACTCTCAAATCTACTCTTACATCAAGAATCTACATTAATTTCTAAATAAAGTAGGAAATACTCTCTACTTATGTTGTCTAACCTCTCAGAAGCAGTGAACAGTTTTGACTACTGCCTCCTCCATGGCACTTCCTGCCCACTTGACTGTGGAAACACAATGATCTCCTGGATTTCCTGTTATGCCTTTGAGTGCTGTGCCTTCATAGGTTCCATTTTCTTTGTACATATTTCAAGTATCAATTCTATAATTGTTTCTTTTGGCTTTTTTCTCACTCTTAACACCCAACTTGTGTAACCCTTTCAAGTCGATGATAAAGAATCACATGCCAATTTATCCAGCCATCTTCATCCTCCTGACTCTCACAGTTACCCATCTGTCCACTGGACGGTTCACTTACATTTCCCATGGTCACCAGAATATAAAACTTATTAATCCCTACAGCATAAAATGTCAGTGCCCCATCATATCTCCTCTGAATCCTTCTTACTAATTGCTTTTCACAGTTCCTTTATACCAGCCACACAAAAGTGGGCTTTCTATGACTAGCAACTTTGGCAGGTACAGGTTAGAGGGTCAAAACTGCCAGAGACTTTATCATCTCCTTCAACCTCACAGCTGTTGACCAATGACTGTGAATGCAGGACTATAAAAGTCTACCTCCCTTGCCTCAGGTTAGAATAGCTCTGGGACTTAATACTCCAAAAATCCCCTACAGACTTTTACATGAGATTACACCCTAGCTGGACTTTTCCTCATTCTGACATGCTTACCCCAATTTCTTTGCTTCCTCTGATAACAGTTCCTAATAAACCACTTTCACTCAAATCCTTTATCCATGATCTGCTTCTGGTGAACCCAAATGAAGATACCCTGTCACCAAGATTCTTCTTTCTCTTCTTCCTAATTTTGACTAATGATATTGTATTTTTTTTCCAAGCTGTAAACTTAGGAGTCACCTTAAAGTATCTTAACTGGTATTATTAAAAATAGTTTTTAACTTTTTTCTATGACACCAGCCTTACCAGTTCATTTATACTGCTGCCAGAGAAATCTTGCTAAAACATAGAAATGGGTGTGCTACTACCCAGAGTAAAATGGTGCTGTATCTTTCCATGGCTATCTGAATAAGATGTAAAGTCCTTACAACAGTACCCAAAATCTCTCATGCTGACTCCTACCTCCTCCCATTCATTCATGCAGCAAGGACTTAAATGTGGCATGCAATAACAAGCAAGATAGATGTGGTCTGCAGGTACTTGAAGATTCCATTCAAATAGGGATGGTATAAAATTAAATAAAAACAATAAATATAATAAGCGCTAATACTGGCTAAAGAAAGATTACCATGGTTACATTTGGACAAAGTTTCCTAGAAGAAGAGACTTTCAGTGGAAATCTGAACGATAAGTAAAAGTTACCCTGGCAGAAAAAAAAAAAAAAGGGAAGTATATTGAAGTCTTTAAGAGAAATACATATTCAGCCGTGGAGTGAAGGAGACCATAGTGAATTTAATAAAACTAGTATTTATTGATCAATTGCTAGGTTTCCAGGACCTTTCTAAGTATCTACTATTTGTACAATCTCATTTAATCCTTACAATAGCCTCATGATATTATTGTTCCTATTTTCAGATGAGAAAATCAAAATACAAGTTCCTTCATCTATAAAATTTGCCCAGAGTCACCCAATTAAGAAGTGGCAGAGCCCAGATCTTAACCATTACACTCTAACACCTCCTCACCCCTTCTCTTCAATAAAATGGAAATACTTAAAACTTAGATATGATACAAAGCTTTCTGTGGCTGTAATATCATAGAGTAACCTATCCTGACCCCAACATATGCCCATAAAGGTTAAATTCCTTCCCATGTTTTTATGAGATATTCTATTTAAATCAAGTAATATTTAAATCTACCTGAGTTTTCAAGTTGCAGAAGACTATGATGTATCTCAGGTAGAAGAAAAGATCTGGCTAAATCAGTAAGGTTGGCACTTTGATCAGTCACAGGGAAATATGCACTGGATTTCTGGACAAGAGAGAAAAAGGAGTAGATGATCATTGCTCAGGAAAGGAAGTTTCAGAGACCAGAAAACCATACTTCCCCAACTTTCCAAGTTTGCCTCAGACCACAGCATATATGTTAGTAAGTCACTGAAAACGATGTTCAATGCCTAAATTATGATAGCAACAGTAGTTGGAAATGATACAAATCAAAGATTCCTCATGGACTGGATTCCCAATCCCTGCCTCCTTGAACCAGGATAATCTTATCTAAGTAATTCCCATTTCAGGCTGATGTTTCCCCATCTGCTGTCAACTCTTCCCTCTCCCAACATTGTAAGATAAACGGAAGAAAAGGAAAATGGTGACATATATGTAGAACTCAACTCATCAGCTCCTCACAGTTACTTAACAAATTAAATGAACACCTGCTAAATGCCAGGCATAGTGCTAGATGCTATAGATCCAGTGGTGAACAAGAGGGCCAAGTTTCCTGCCTTATTGTGTGGACAGCTAGAGGACAGGTTTCTCCACTTAATCATCTCCACATTCCCAGTACTTCATTTTGCCTGGCAGAGACAGCACTAAATAAGCTTGTTAAATAAATGAATAAATGAATTGTGATAGGCCTTTATCAACAAGATCTGTAAGACAACCTGGGCTTTGCCTATTATTTTAGAATCCATTCACTGAGAAATTTTAAGAATGTTATACATTCCATTATTGTTTTCCCATCATCCTATCCCATGTATTTACCATGAACAAAGAGAAAAGAGTCATTACTGTGGCAGATCAACTATTATCCTTTTAGTATACCATAATTAGATCTACATACTCCCTTTTTAATTTTCTCAGTGCTTATTCAGAAACAACTGTCTCAGTCACAGTAATTATCATTGACCTTGATATGATCCTCCCTTCAAATATGTTATACCTGATGCATCAATTACCCAAAATTACTAAACTCCCAAGGCAATTGAAAGGTAAACAACCAAAGAAAATAATCCATTGAAACATATGCCCCAATGGACCCTTGCACAGAAATGCAAATACTCTTTTCCTTGGCTGCTAAAGACTGTAATTTATTTGAAATGCCGAGTCCAGAGTGAACATCCACATTACTGTAATATCAGCACATTCCCGGTAGCTCTCAGCTTGCAGTAGACTGGATTTATATTTATGCAGCTCAAAGTGTGGTAGATAATTGCTAACTGTATTGCTAATTTGATAAGTGTAGATGACAATATTAACTGGACTGACAAATATTGGTTTTTATTTATCCATATGACCAAATTAAACAGCTCAGACCTAGTCTACTTATTATTCCCATTTTCAGATGACCCATTTCAGCTTCTTTATCATCTATGGCACATGGTTATAAGGTATAGTAATAAAATAATAACTCAACCACAATAGTGAAAATAGGGCTTTCTGAAAACATAGCCATACCTTTGTGTATCTATGACTACCTAAAAACACCCTTGGCAAAGGGAGAATTTTATCTCTTATCCATGTAACTCAGGTTACAGAAAACTTATTTCTAGAGTCTAATGGAATTTTGGACTAAATTACAAGCCAAGTACCTTAGTTTTCTATATCCTCTGACAGTGGGTACCCAGGATGCCTCCATTCTAAAATGATGAGCCTAGCTCATCAAATTTGTGGCTGAGAGGAAACATAAGATTATTCAGTATTTCTATAACACATGTGAACATTTAGAGACAGAGATAATTTCTTCCTGAATTCCAATATCTGTTATAAGTACACTTAACCAGAGTGAAGATAAAGCACACAATTCCACTAGTTACACCCGACAGACTCCTCAGACTTGATCTTATAACCCATAAAGAAAATAGTATTGCTTTCTTAAGTTTCAAAAGATTAAAAGAAAAAAATGGGTTTCTTCTCTAATGTAAATTAAGCTAAAGTTATAATTCTACATATATGTTTCTTTAAAAAGCCAGGTACTTATGCAAGAAGCAAACATAGAGTCATAGACTTCTATATGTTTTCTTAATGCCAAGGGGAATCATCTTTTTAAATGGGTAATTTATATAAATGTAAGTATCCAAAATATGTTTTTAATGATGAGTTGGGGGACAAAATTGTAATATCTAATTGATCCCCATTTAAGAACAATTTCTAAGAATATATCATGACAGAAGTGATTGAATTAAAATGAAGATTATTTTAAGAAAATGGAAGGAAGTTACAGAAAACACTTCAAGTGTCCAGGAGTTATTGCTGTGCAAACATTCAAATAGCATTATCAAGTTTTGGATGTTTTTTACTTATTCCAGCTACATATCACTTTTGTAGAAAAAAAACAAAGTAAATGATATTTGTTCAATCATTCTATTGACTAAAAATTATAAATATTCCTATTTGTATTTACTTATTATATTAACTAAACTCATCACTGAAACACATTATAAAAATGTCAATCAGGAAGGATTATCCACCTAAATATATGTTAATATTAACTTTTGAATTAAATACTGCTCTTGAAAACAAAAATACCATTTAAAAAGCAAAAAATATATGAAATAGTGATAAATCTGACAAAATATGTTGAAGCTTATAAACTGAAAACAACAAAATATTTCAGAGATAAATTACAGAAGATTTAACTAAATAGAGAGTGCTATGTTCATGGATCAAAATATCAATATTATTAAATTTTCAATTCTCCCTAAATTGATCAATAGATTCAATATAATCCCAATCAAAATTCCAGCAGCTTTTATATAAAAATTGATAAGTTTATTCTAAAATTCATTTGGAAATGAAAAGTACTTAGTATAGTCAAAACAATTTTGAAAGAAAAGAACAGAGTTGGAGGGCTAACACTATCTGATTTCAAGAATAGCTATAAAAATGCATTGGTTAAGATGGTGTAGTATTGCCCTCAAGACAGAGCAATAGAACAGAAAAAAGAATCTAGAAATAAACCCATTTATATATGGATAACAGATTTTTGAAAAAGGTGTAATGACAATGCTGGACATAAAGAATAGCTTTTTTAGCATATGTTGCTAAAACAATTTGGGGTATGTGTGTGTGTGTGTGTTTGTGTGTGTAGAGAAATAAACGTGAATCCATGCTCCACACTATATAGAGATTTAACTCAAAATGAATGATAGACATAAAGATAAAATCTAAACTATAAAACAAGTAGAAGAAAACACAGAGAAAATCTTTGTAAATTTAGGTTAGCAAAGACGTAGAGATACAACAAAAAAGCCCAATCAATAAAAGAACAAATTGATGGATTATACTTCATCAAAACCAAAATATTCTGCTCCTCAAAGATAATTTCAAGAGAATGAAAAGACAATCCACAATATAGGGGAATGTATTTGATAAAGAATATACAAAGAACTCTCAAAACTCAACATTAAGGGGAAAATCCAATAAAAATGGGCAAAAAATTTGAACAGAGACTTCACTAAAATAATTTCACCAAAGAAAATATAGGGATGGCAAAAAAACACATGAACACATGTTTACCGTCATTAGTCATTAGGAAAATGCAAATTAAAACCAAAATGAGATAATACTTCACACCTATTAGAATAACTAAATTTTAAAAGATATACTATACCAAGTGTTAGTGAGGATGTGGGAGAAATGCAAAATGGACCAACCACTTTGGAAAACAGTTTGGTAGGTTCTTAAACATTAAACATATACCTAATATATAACCCAGTCATTCCAATCTTTGTTATTGGCCAAGAGAAATTAAAGCATATGTTCATAAAAAGACTTATACAAGTATGTTATAACAACTTTATTTGTAATAATCAAAAACTGGAATCAATCCAAATGTCTATCAACTGATGAATGTATAAACAAATTGTAATATATCAATACAATGGGATACTACTCACTGATAAAAAGGAATACAGTATTGATAGAAGAACGTACCAGGGGTGGCTGAAGATAGAGTCTGACTGCTATCAGCTAATCAAGTCATATTCTCTATTTGATTTTACAGGGTCTGTTCTTTGATGGCTGATTTCTAGAGATATTGACACTTTGTACCAACTCCTTTAAGCCCATCCACATGCCTCTTCTCACGATTTTTTTGTCCCCAATGTTTCAATCTTTCTCCTTTCCAGTCTCTGGCAAATCAGTTTTGTCACTCATCATGGTCCATGAGTATATGTTTATATATATTCTTACCTTGGGCCATTTCTTTTCCCACATGAAGTGAATGACCAGGTGAAGCTGTGTCCATTGGGAGGATTTCTACTCACAACATCTTTTAAGATCATGCCTGAGCAGTGCTGTAATGTAGCAGCAATCCACTTTCAGCTAGGATCCATATACTGAGCTATCCTTCTGAATGAAACTTGGATTTCTTCCTTTTCCATCAGCCAGTCTAAAAATTCTCACTGTGAGCTGAGACAGTGGTATATCCAACAGTGGTGGATGGCATTAGTGTTTGGGCTCCTTGTTCATACAGCATACCTGTGCTCTCAAGACCTTCGGGTGCCCCATTCTATATGTACCTTTTCCATCTTATGAATGCTTCCTGGGTCTCACCTTTCCCCTGGCTTTATGCACTGATTAGTCTGAGATAACTCAGCTCTTAATGGACAGTTCTAGCAACATTGTCATTGGATGTCCTATGGTCAGATGCTCCATATCCATGAAGGCCTAGTAAGATTCCAGGAGCTTTTTCTTTGAATGTGTTAGAGTTCACTGCTTTTGATGGCATCACACAGCTCCAAAAGTCTAGGGGTCTATATTGAATTCTCCAAGTAGAATTTGACATCAACTTCACATGACATCTTTTCCCACCACAGTTACTGCTAACATCATAGGGTCTGCTAGGAGATATTGCACAAGACTCAGGACTATTTGAACTACAACCTGGTCCTACTTCAGAGTCCTTCCTTCTCTTAGGCTTACTTAAAGCCTGTGGCTTATCCTGTCATCCAGTAAATGGCTCAAGGCAATATTCCCAAATATGACACTTTGCTGTCTCCAGAACTTAAATGGCATTTACCAGTAATTGTACTTCCTTCTTAGTAAGACGAGGTATGAGATGCAGTCATTTATACTTCACATTGGAGGAGATGTCTCAGCATGCTTCAGACCACTGGATCCCTAACAATTTTACTGAGAAGTCAGACCCGTGAATTTTCATAGGATTTGTCTCACAACTGCTGGAGTACATATGTTGACACTTGACACTTCTCATCTGGTCCCAGTATGATATACTGAGGAATGTCCAGACCATCCAAGCCCCTTTGGACTATATATAACAGAAAACAGAGAAGTTTAAACAGACTTTGAACAAGAACCCAAATGTGTACTCTTGCTTGTCCCATAAGAAAATGAACTTTTTTCTGTACCGAGGATGGAAAGGAATGCATTCTCCAGATAAATAAGCCAAGAACTTTGACAGATACAGTTAATATGCAAATTTCTCCGTGGGTACAAACTGCACATCTATCATGAGATTATCAAGCTCCCCAAAATGTTAACATTCACTGCTCTAAGAAATTACCCTTATATTGTTAATTATTACCAAGTGTTGTTAAAGCTTCAAAATCTTTCTGAGATCCTAAAAACAGCAGGCAAAACAAACCATAGGTCAACAAATTTAAACATGTTTTTGCACATCCACTTGAACATTCTCCCCACTATCCTGGTGGTATTATAGCTGCCTGATTTCTGCTAATTATAAGTCTCCTTTGTTAGCTAAACTTGCTATAATTATCAGCAAACCTTCATGTCACATGCTCTGACTCACCTCAGTAAACTTCTCCAAGCCCAGGCCTGCAACAGCCTGTTAATTTCTGATAACATGCAAATATACATTTACTCAGCATTCTCATTTCCAATGAGCTCCAGAAATAGACAATTAACTGATTACTGAACACTTCCACTTAAATGTACCACAGTACATTCAATCCAATATGTCCACAATTGAACTTAACATCTGCTCACACTCCTTCATCCCCCAAACTCTCCTCAATCACAGTAGATAGCACTCTTCAAAACAGATAGTACTATTCAGAATTGCACAAGTCAGAAGCCTAAAAATTATCCCAAATGCCTTCTTATTACTGACTCCCAACATCCAATCAGTATAAGCCCTGAACCTTTCATCTTTTTAAAATATGTTAATTGTCCACTTCAACACTCAACATTTTACTAATGTCTTAGCTCCACTATTCATAAGTAATTCCCTGAATCATTAAAATCTCTTCTTTTCTCCAGTATACCCTCTCCTCCAATCTATCCTCCACCCTGTTCTAAAAGATTTCTAAAATGCAAATATGCCACCCTTTTTCATAAATCTCAATGTATTTCAGCATAAAATTCAAACATATATATATATATATATATGTATATATATATCCCTTCACAACCATATCAGTGTTTTTCTTGCTGCTTCCTCATACTTATTCTTGGCTCCAGCTTGACCAAAATGTGTGCAGTTTTGGAATAGGCCCTGCAGGTTTATGTGTTGGTAACTTCACACAAATTTTTGTCTCTTCCTGAAATTCTGACCCTATCTTCTTCATAGATCAAACTTCTATTTGTCCTCCAACAATCAGCTCATGGGTCATGCCTTCTGGGAAGCCTTTCCCAACATATTGATGGGATTTACCTGTCCCTCCTGGGAAACAAGCTGCAGTCATCTCTTTAGAGCTTAACACACTGTACTATTATCATTGCTTTCTACATCTTCAGATAGTAAGATAAGTCATTTCTTATACTGCCCTTCATGTCACCAGCAGCCAATATAATGGCAATAATTAATTCCTCTCAAAATCTATTCTAACAAAAGAATGTAAATCTGACCTCCTTCACATATAAGGAAAACTCTTCTAGAACTGTTTCTTTTGCCAAGATTCAATATGCTAAAATGTAAAGAGAAATGGAATGGAATATGCCTACTTTCATTGGTTCTCATCACTGAATTTTTATTATTTTTTTTTCTAGGTTCCATTCTTTTGCATTCCAGCATCTTGCAAAATTAGTATACAAAAAGGCCTGCTATATTTTTGTGAAATGTGATTGAAGAAACATGCTCTCTTCTCCTAGTAAATTTACTATTGTTTTTCCAAATAGATATTAAGGATTAAATAATTCTTATTTGAATATCTTCTACAAATTTACAGCAAATAGGAATATTTTCATTAAAAATTACGTAAGTTCTACTCTAATTTTCTTTCAGAAGAAAACTTCCCTAATTTGTAAATAGTAACCAAAAGAAAAATTCCAAAACAACTTTAAAAGCTGTTGAACTTTTTAAAGTTTTCTTCTATGGATATATTAAGCTATAGAAATATACCATAGAAGGCATATGGGAATTCCTTTTATATCTTATTTATGTATCTTCCACTCTTGCATTCTTATTTGAGCCAAGAAAAAATTATCTTGAAAAGCAACAAAAGTCAAACAATCTATTTAGAGTATTAGAGACTCGTTGCTTTTGTTCTAGGAATTTTTTTTTTCTTTCAGCATTCGTCAGTGACAGGAATTTTTCTATGTCTCAGGACACAGTGGCAAACAAAACAGATAAAGCACCTGACCTCATAGAGCTTACATTCTACATATACATATTATCAGATGATAACAAAAGTAATGAAGGGGGAAAGAGTAGATTGAGGGGAGAAAAAGTGATGGTACATGGAGTGTTATTAATACTTTACATAGGAAAGGTCTTTCTGACAATATATATTTGATGCAGACACTTGAGAAGGTGAGGGATCAAGCCAGTCATATAGCTTTCTGATGTACAATATAAGAAGGAACAATACAAAAGCCCTAAGGACAAGCTTCAGGGAAGACCCTGAAGGCCAGGGTGGCTGGAGTGGAGTGAGCAAAGAGGAAAGTAGTCAAATAAGAGGACAGATTGGGAAGTAGGGGTCAAATTATTTAGGACTTTGCAGGCCATAATAAGGACTGTGAATTTTAATTTGAATGACATGAAGAAGGCTTTGGCATGATATGATTCAAATTTTAAAGTATCATCTTGGTTACTCTACTAATAAAGGATTGTAAGAGGGACAAGAACAAGGATGGAAGTAGGAGAAGACCAGACAGCAGATAATTGTGATAATCTTTGTTAGAGACGATGGTGGCAGAGGAAGTGCTGATAAATGGTCTGGATGAGCTGACAGTCTAGAAATAGAATATGAAAGAAAGAAGGGCGTTAAGACAAAATTATTCCAAAGTTTTTATCTGAGCAACGAGAAGAATGGAATTTCAACTTAAAGAAATGAGGGAACCCTGGGAGGAAATAGGTTTGGAGGAGGAGTGGGGTTTTAGCATGCTACGTAGAGATGCCTGTTAGAAATGGGAGATGTTGGGAAGGCAGTTGAATATAAGATCCTGGAGTTAATGGGAGATGACTAGGCTGAAGATACAGGAGTTGTAAAAGACACAGTTGATAACTCACCCACATCCTCTCAGCACCTACCACTTCTACTGTACTGGTCCAACTTCCAACTGCCAGCACCTGTCACTCAGCCTAAGGGCTTTCTCTGACCACTGGATTCTTCCACTCACAAGAGAGGCAGGCTGGAAGCGCCAGGGAAAAGGATAAATCTGAAGTATCTGCTTTACACTAGCTCTCAGAATTTCCAGTGGAAATTAAGTTTCATTTGCCACAGTGGTAACCTGCTCAATAAGAAACACCATGAATTTGCCGCCTTCCCTTCCCTGTCTCACTTCCCTACACCCTTACTGAAGTTTCTTGGGATTATCTTCCAAATAAGTACTTGTACTTAAATTCTTATCTCAGAGTTTGTTTCTCAGGGAACCTAAACTCACATAGCAATTATCAGCAAATAGATCATATGTAAAGCTGTAATATTGGATCACCTAGGAAGGAAGTGAAGATAGAAAACAGGTCTAAGGACTGAGTCCTGAGTGAGGCCCACACTCAGAGGCCAGGTTTCAAATACTATTGCTCTAGCAAAATAGTAATGACTGCAAACTAACATGAGTTTTGGTAGCAGAAAGTGGTGTGGACAGATGTCTGAATGAAGTAGTTTCTAAGAGGATTGGTGGTATTCTCTCTAGGCAGATTTTTCAAGAAATTTTGTTATAAAAGAGAGCAAAAATTGGTAGGTAAGTGAATGAGATCAAGGAAAGTTTTTGTTTTGTTTTGTTTTTAGGATGGATGATTTTTACAGCAAATTCTTATATTGGGAATGAGTCCATAAAGAGGAGGAAAATGATAATGGAAAGGGGGTCATTAGTAAAGCAATGTTCTTGAGAAAATAAAAGGGATTGAATCCACTATACATATTGGGAGGGGGTCATTAAATAGGAACATGGATCATACCAATTGTAACCAGATAGAAGAAGTCTATGTGCACAAATTGAGGTATGATGAAAGTTTAGGAAGTAGAGGTATGTGAAAACTTCATTCAATTTTCTCATAAATAACAAATAAGGTCAACAGGTAAATAAGAGTCTCTATCAGGTGCATCTAGCTATTTAAGAACACAGTGTAATTCACCTCTCAGTAGGTGAAATATTATTGAAAACTCAGTTTCAAAGTCTCTTTGCTACTAAGCTTTTGTGTCACTTGCCTGGATTTTGATCCCCTGATGCTTAAGTTTACCTACCTAGGTCACTGACAGAAATATCTTATCTTTACCTTTCAAAATCTTTGATTACGTCAACCATCCAAGTGTCTATTGATGAGATGGACCAAAATGATGATTTATTTGTTGTTTTATTTGTGTATGTAGAGTAGAGGCTCTATACGCTTGCTTTCAGAACCACCAATATAATTTAATATGACAGTAATAAAGTTGGTCCTAAGTTCGATTTCTACTGATTTAAGCCCTGCAATTAATTCTCAGATCTTTTTTAAACATAGCCTTGGCTTACCTTATCTGTAAAAACACAATTTTTTCAGTTTCTGTTAATGGAACAACAAATCCCCACTGAATTAAACAATAAAAGCTCATATGACTGAAAAGTCTAGACACATAATTGACCTCAGGTAAAATTTATTTCTGTGAGTCAATGTGAACAAGAACCATATCTCCATTCACTTCTTAATAGCCGCTTTCTTGGGAGGCTGTCCCCATGTAGTCCCAAAATGGCTTCCAATTTATAGCTTCTTGTTCACATCAGGAACGGGATGGGGGTGAGTACAAAAACTCCATATCCAAGCATTTCCAGTAAAAGTCCTGAGGATTATTATAATTTAGCTGTCCATTCCAGAATTAATTTCTAATCCAGAATCCATTGACTGAATTAAGCCAATTGGGGCCCATAAAGGTTTATGATCAGGGGTAACATGTGGTAGGGCTACAGAAACAGAAACAACAGTACTGATACAAAGAAGAAGTATGAATAAATGCCCAGTACATACCCATTGCAGGACTCATAGCCAACATCAGAAGGATTATTTACTAATCAACTTGTGAAGAGACTATTAGGATCAACTCTGTGCCTGGACAGATAAGACAGATGAAAAAGGAATGAGGAACCAGTGACATCTGTGTGACCAGCTTCACCATGTGGGGTACTGTCTTAGCCAAGTCATTTATAAAAGAGGTTCTTTTCCAGAAGGAAATAAATATATATAAATAGTGAGACATCAATTGAGTGATTCTCTCACCCTTCAACAGAAGAACCGGAGGATAAGAAGAAGAAATACTCTAAGATGAATCACTATCTCTAACTAGATAGAGAACATCAAGAAAAAATTTAACTGTATTTGTTTTTTTACAAATATTTTTGAACATCCATGCTAATGCACTAGGTATTAGCAATACCCTAAAGAACAAGGCAGAAATATTTTGCTTATAAGGACCACACCTTAACTGAAGTAACCTCATCAAAAGGTCCTATTTAAAATGGGTTCACACTCACAGGAATGGGTTAAGATTAAGGACATTTTTTTTTTTTTTTTTTTTT
>JAQZBX010016797.1:0-28723 GCA_029593785.1 Cabassous unicinctus | reverse complement strand
TTTGCCCTTTCCTGCCTCAATCCTCTTCCTTCCTTGACTCCCTCCTCTGCTTGAGAGGGAACATCAGTATGTAGTATTTCAGAGAATAATAGAAGTTAATGAATTAGTTAATGCTTCCTTCAGTTTCTGAGAGCCTGTGAGTGGCAGGTACAGGGCCTTAAACAGGAGCTCCTGACTGAATGTAAACAGGCTACAGTGACGACATGTATCTGTACAAGATCCTCCTCAGCAAATCTCTCTGGTTGATGTGTTTACTTCATTTCAATCTATGTTTAAGAAACTTGAGATTCTGAAGAGATTATTAACTGCTGAGAAGAAGAGAATACAAATCTGGTGTATGGATTTAGGGAATACAGTCAACTTGTAAAGAGCAACAATTCAATGAATGTGCAGGATGGAGTTTGTCAGAATTCCTAAAAGAAAATGAAGCAAAAAAGAGTAAACAGAGGAAAACCAGGAATCAATTATTTTTAAATAGGGCTTGAACCATGTTTGACCCCACCAGTGGAGGTCTTGAAAGTAACTGTAAAAATGAGACCAAAGGCATCCAAGTGGTACCATCTGATCTTCATTTTTATAGGAGAAAATGAAAACCCTATTTCAAATCAGACTGGATAGCCAAACGCATATTCCCCTCAATTTGATCCACAGGAGGCAGAACACTGAGCCCAGCAGTTGGTCTGGAAATGGCTCACACACAGTGGGTGGAGGTGGGAAGGAAGAGCTGAATGTGTGAAAATTTCCCCTGTGGCTTCAGTGGCTCTTCACCATAAACAGTTCCCACTACCTTAAGGAAAGCCAGTCAGTGCCTGGGTGGGGAGACTGTGATCGGAACACTGTCATTGTGATGCATGAATAAAAAGCATTCTCTCATGCCCCTCCCAAGAATAATGAAATGGTCAGAATCGAATGTCCGGTTATCTTGTCTTCATGCTTTGACCACAGTCTGATTTTATTCAGTTTTTTTTTTTTTAAAAAAAACACAACCACCTTCAACCTGAGGGCAGGTAGTGCTGCGAAGACCATGTAAAGAGCAAATCAATGACTCATGAATGACAGATAGGTCTCTACGCAAAAGATAATGGGGTGATTCATGATCTTTTGGCTTATTCCCTATGCCATAGATCAATATCTAAATGAATATTCAAATGTTTTCAAACTGATTGCTATGTAGCAGAAAAATCAAGATAGGTATAACTTACTGGTAGAAAGAAAAGTAACATGGCCCAGAGGAAAAAATAAGTGAAAGAGAGATTACAAATCAGTTTTTTAAGGTGAAATCCCTTTCAAAAGATATTTCAGTAAATGGGTATGCATATCCTCTGGGGACTGACAAGGTTAGTATCTTACCCAGTATTTATTCTTCCCTTTTTAACAGCACCCTGAATTTTGGGGGTGGCAATGTGTTTTCAGCCTCACTCATAGCTAGGGGTGAGGTGGCCATGTGACAGAGTTTTGGCCAGTGAAATGTACTTGGAGCTCACTTGGGCTTCTAGAGGAGCTAACTGGAAGCTGGCCTGCTCCCTCTGCCCTGTCCCATTCTCCTTTTTCCTTCCTGAAGGCAGGTGTGATCCTGGATGGGAACCACCTCTTGCAACCACAAGACAATACGAGCCAGGTAAGGCAGACAGAGCTGAAAGATGGAGGTGTAACAATCCACCCGGACTCTTCCGTGAAAAAATAAAGGCCTGATTTGTTTAAGCTACTGTTTAAACAGGGTTTCATTAGGTGCAGCTGAACAGAATCCTAACTGATAAACTATTCATTCGAGATGTAAAGCTTAAACTTTTACATCAGTCAGTTTTATATTCCTTATGACATTCAGTAATTAAATTCTGAATTCTTTGCTAGAAAAGTAAACTCAATGAAAAATGCCAGGTTTAGTTCTGACGTAAAGAAGGACACTTAAAAATGTAATTCCTATGGATAAAAAAAACCAGTTTTTCTTTAATACTGAGTTAAATATAGCTAATAAAATATACTTCTAAATAATTGGATTACAACCTTCAGAAAGGAGTACAAATTGGTTTTACCGGCTAGGATAATGTCTCTATCTTGACCTTTAAATAAATCATTACAATTTTTGAACAGTAGATGCTCTACATTTAACTCTGAAGTATCAAAGAACTGGAATGAATACATACCTTCTTGATTTTCTTATTTAAAAAGGGAAATTTGGTGATTCAAAATAGCTACTTATTTATATAGGTATTGAAACTCATCTGTTGCTTTTATTGTATTAAGAAACAAGTGTTTCATAAATGTTGAATTTTCCCTCCCAAACACAATTTTAAACAAGTTTTTTTGCCCCTGCCTTTCTCCATCCTTTTATTAGCCCATTACAATTTTGCTTCTTCCACAAGAAAGAGGCTCAGATTGTGCAATAAAAAGCTGTCAATTCAAGGAACGATCAAGTGAAACCAGCTTGACAATTCATTTCTTCATATTCAAGAAAGAGCAGCAGTAAACCTTGGAGGAACCCTCTTGGTTTCTGCCATAGCCCCAAACCACCTGTCACTTGCTCAAGCTGGGGCCGCTGACCACCCCCAAGAGCAACCAGTTTGGGACAGTGAAACAGCCTCCCACCGGGGTAGGGCAGGCATGGGTCTCAGACAGAGGTCAATAAACACAGCTTTATTCTTCTTGCTTTAAAATCTCAAAGGAAAAATGCTCTAATTAAAGTTATTTTTAAACTCATCAAGTGCGCATAGCCCTCACAGTCAGCCAGGCACATGTACAACCAGTGGTGGCAGCACATCTGGAATGGGGGGTGAGAAAACGCTTTGCAGTCCATCCTTTTCCCCAGTGAAAAACCAAGGGTGCCTTGAATGGACTGCACCGCACCAGGCATTTTGACATGTTCAGGGCAAAGCTGGAGATGTTGGAGCTAGAAGGGACTCTGGGCTCTTCTTGCCCAGTACTCTGTTTTACCGAGCTAAGTTGTTAAAAAAAGAATTTTAACCAAGGTCTTCAATGCAGACTACGAACCTTACAGTATGAAACTTAAAGACATATCCATTACATTCCTATCCTAGTTTTCCCTACATTTGTCCTCTCTATTTTTATATACATAACCTCCTTTCTTGTTTTCCTAACCCCTCCCATCATTCAAAAGCTATGCTCCTCTTCTCACTAAATCTCTTCTTCAGTCACCTTCCTCTTGGGTTATCTTTTCTGTTTTTCTCTACATGACTCTGTGTTCCGCTTCACCTTTCTCTTCTCCTCTATCTGTTGTCCCCTCCACTGCTCTATGGATGGCATATTGTAAGACCTTCTGGTCCATTTAGGGGGCATGGTGAGCTTGTGTGGAGTATCGAAATAGAACTGGGAGCCAGGAGGCCTGAGTCTTAGCCCTGACTCTGCCACTTGCAAACAAATGATCTTGGAGAAGGACTTTCTTCTCCCTAAGCCTCTATTTTTTATTGACAACATGAAAGCAATGGACCCAATGTTCTCCAAGGTCTGGAATTCAACAAACCACTTACTGAATAACTATTCATGCATGGTGTTTTAAAAGATATTGTGCCTCCAAGGGCTCACAATTCATTGGATACAAAAATAATTTTCAAACTTTAGCATGTATAAGAGACAACCAGGAAATTCTGTTTAAAACAGCAGATTCCCAGCTGCCCCTCCTGTCGATATTGGTTTGGTAACTCTGTAGTGAAGCCAAGGAATCTGTTATTTTATGAGCTGCTCACATTGTCTGGATATGGACAGTCTTTGGTCCACACTTGAAAAACATTACCCCACAGTGAAGGGAAGCCAGATCATCACTGCCACTATATCTATAATCAGATGGATGCTCCTTTCCTTGAAGCAGTTTCCCACACTGTAAAATAGTAAGAATTTAAAATATAGTAACAATAGCAGTTGATATTTACTGAACATCGACTATGAGCCAGGCATTGTTCAATGGGCTTTATGTATATTATAAACATATACTAACTCAGTGAACCCTTCACAGAAGGAGCTTAATTCAAAACAATCTAATGTCTTCCCTAGAATTAGTAATTGTGTGACCTTCAGAGAGACATACTAGATTTGGGAGTAATCAAAATGGTTGAAGTCAAGAGAATTGATGGGTCAAAGGAAAAGACCATAAAGTGATTACTCATAAGCATAAATCTTCTTAGTTGGAGTGATGGTAATTAATACCTAATAGGAAACCAAATTTTGAATGTCTAAAACCAAAGAAAGATAAATTCAATTCTTCTTCTTTCAGCAAGCATTTGAGAGTCTTTATACAATTTTATGAGAGAAACAAAAGAGGAAAATAAATAAGAATAGCACCATATATAGAATAGTTTATGTATTCCTGGCAATTTATGTGAATTATTACTTTATTATAACTATCCTACAACATAAATATAATAGTATCCCTATTAATCTCAGCATTAAGAATGTAGAGAAATAAGAGAAAGTATGAATCAAGAGGACCCAGGACCAAGCCCTGAGACTGCCCAATTTTAGAACTGAGGTACAGGATATCTGCAACGGATATAAAAAGAAGGAGGAGGAAAAAAAAACAAGCAAGTGATAGGGTAGAGGGTGGGAGGATAACCAAGAGACAGCATCTATGTTCCACGACAAGGGAGAAATGATTTGAAGCAGTGGCCGACTGTGCTGAATGCCACTGAGAGGTCAGGAAGAGGAGGGTGGGCAATGTGTCCCTAGGATTTGGTAGCACAGTGGAGTGGGGAGAGTCCTGGCCAGGTTGAAGTGGGCTAAAGAGTGAAGGAAGGGGTAGCAAGAGCCAAAGCAAGAGCAGACATCTCTTCAGAAAAAAGGCGGCTAAGAAGAGAGGTTTACAGCAGGACTGGAATCCTAAAAGGATTATTTTTTAAGTGGGAGAGACTAAAGCATGTAGGCATGCTTATAGGAACAGTTACATAGAGCAAGTGAGAGGGAGAGAGATCTATGAAGGAGCAGAGTCCTTGAGGAATTAAGAGGGAATGGATTTATGTAAGAAAATGCACATATATGCATATGTATTTATATATCATTTTACAAATATTGGTATGTACTGTGAAAAATCTTGATTTTTATGAATAAAAAATTAAAAAAATTAAAATTAAAAAAAAAAAAAAAAAAAAAAGAGGGAATGGAATACTGAGTGCATGGGGAAGCACTGGCCCAAAGTTGAGAGGAAGGTAAGAGATGAGGATAAGTGGGGCCATGAGAACCTTTATGAACAAAGGCGACACAATACAAATAACTCAAGAAATTGCTCAGAATTCACAGCTGAGTGAAAGTAAAGATGCAAATCATGGCAGACTAGCATTAGAGTCAAGTGCTTATTAACTAACAGACTGATAGTGGTTCCATCTATCAGTAAAAGCATCCCCACAATAATCTAATCTTCATTACAGGATGAGACGAGTTTTCTGAAACAGAATGCAAGGGAGAAAAGTACTATTAATATTGACCTCCATAGGTGAAAAGGGAGCAAAAAATCCGTTTTTCACCAAACAGGTTTGAATAAAAAGCTGTGGCTTATGCTCAGACAGGAGTGACAGCCGCCATGGGAAGAGCCCACAGAAATAAATGCAGATGGGTCTTGGAAGAAAACAGGGACTGAGGAGCATGACAGGGTGACAGAGACAGCAACAAAGAAATGAAAATGAGAAAATCCAGAACAACTTCAACAGAATGCCAGGAGGCACAGTGTACACATTCCCAAGGATGACACGCAAAGACTAATTAATGACAAGAAAAATCACCTCCAACTACAGTGGGAAGAAGTCAGAAACAGGAGGAAGAATATTATTCACACATCGGCTACACAAAAGATATGTTTCTACAAACAAAGCTTCCATTCTTAGATGCTGAGCATTGTTTATACATGGGGGGGAAAACTGACTAAAAACAAAGGCTGTTCAACAGAATAGTAAATAGGCAGTTATCAGAACAGAATGCATATTATACTAAAGTTTAATAACTAAAATAAAGTGTAATCCATACATGCCAAATTATAGGACGAGATCACAACCCCTAAACAGGCTTCTTGAAAGGAAACACCTCCTCACACACCACTTCTCTAGATGTATATGTGCTTTTGATTTATAGGGAGTCACACCCAGAAGTACCATTTTGTTATATAAGCTCATATTTCTATGCAGATTGATTTTTGCCTTCAAGATCAGATTTTCACTAGTGACTACAGATTCTTAGGTCAGATCACTTTCATTAATACAAAAAATAAGTATCCAAATGCAGTATCCTTTGCCCTAGTAAGACAGGAAGGCACAAAAAATTACATCCCTGGAAATGGAAGTGAGCCAAGGTGTCAAGTCCTACTTCTTCTGGAGAAAGCAAAAATGCCTGAAAAGGATACACACTTTGAAATCACCCATAAAACTCATGAAGATCCATTTCCAAACTCACAGTGTAAAAAGGCTTCTCTGAAACTCCCGGGCAGTTGCATGGCCCTGCACCTTGACCCAAAGAATCCCTGAGGGGAAAACTGAAATGATTATGAAAAGTGTCAACTTTGTGCCCTTGTTAATGAAACTTTTCATCTACCTCTCAAAGTCTTAGATCTGATGCTTCACATAAAGAATCTTCAGGAAGGGCCAGGAGCTCAGGCTGTGGGGCAGGCACTCAGAAGCCCTGTGGCATGCGGGTGTCTTACATTCATTTATGGGCACTCCGTTTCTGACCAAGCGAGAAACCACCTGGCATGACTCTTTCAATTGTTGACTTTCTGAGCTCAGAGAACTCTCTTGAAATGGAAAACTCAAATAAGAACTGTCTTCTCACCATAAGCGTAAGGCAGGATATTAAAGGTCTTAACCTACCACACTTCTCCCCCTTTTAAGGTCACCTGTGCAGGAGCTTTCCTGGATTAGAGACTAATAAGATGTAGTGTATATCCTTAACAGAGCCCCCCAAAAGTTAATAGCAAATGATAGAGGAAAAGAGCATACCCTGGCTCTAAATGTAATAAAAACAATATCATCGATTCTGCCATGTATAGCAATTAAGACAGAGCTAGTGTGACTGGTTACTAATTACTCGTACTGAAAGGGATTGGTTTTCCCATGTTAGAGAAACTTATTCCTTAGCACAAAATGTAGAACAAGACCTAGTAGTCATCCTAAAAATGGAGCCTAATTCCTCCCTAATACCTTGGTGGTCATCTTGACACCCAGTGTCCACAGCTGATGATATCAGTGGGGGAGGGGAGAGCACACAGAGTAGCTAGAAAGAGGAGGAAAGAACAAAAATATATCTATGGAGAAAGAGGCCATCTGAATCCATCTGAATTGGGATGAAATTCAATAGGCAGGAGCAGAATAAGCACAATTAATGTGAACATATTTTAGCTACAGGCAAAGCTGGTTACAACTAGATACCTCATCACACAATGCCATTATTTTAACAGCTTTTTACTTTAGTTTTATTAATAAGTTTTATTTAAAAAACACTAACACAAGTATAAAATGCACAAGCCAGAATGTAAGCTTTGTCTCGAAATTGAGTAGTGATTATCTCTTTCCAACTTAAAAGTTTTCTTAATCTTCATAGCTTCAGAGAAATGCAGAAACTAAAGAAGATCCCATCGAAGAACAACACAGATGACTAAAAGGATGGAAAGTGGGTTCTTGAATTAACTACTTGGCCTTGGGAAAAAAAAAAGACCTTAATAATAATTCCTAACAGTTTTCTCCAGAGGAATCATGGCAAATCATTTTCCATTTTTGTCATAGTAAGACACACAAAAACCAGAGATAAATGAAGTTAGCTAATTTATAAATGGAAAATATTGTTCGGATTTAGAATGAGAAAGTTGCCTTAAATGTGGCCAAAACCCATCTATAAAACTTTCACATTAATAAAAATAGTGCTATGTTTTCTATATTTCATATTTAAGACCTAAAAGAACTGGTTTTGTATTACATCTGCCAACTGTCAACTGCAAGAATTCATTCAGGAACCCTCCATCCCTGCCCATTAAATAATTTACAATTAATAATGATCATATATGTGGCACAATTAGCATTTTATATTCTGCCAGTGAGCATGTAAATTGACACCACCACTTGGAAACTTGCTTGGCAGCATCTATTGAAGCAAAAGATGTCCACACTGTATGATCTAGCAATTCCACTCCCAGATGTATACCTGAGAAGCAGCCAAGCACTAAATAGTACATACTCTAGGAAACTCATCAAGCAGTACACTTATGATGTGTATACTCTTCAGTATGTACATAAAAATTAAAGGAATTAAGAGATTAGTAATCAATTGTACTATGTGGACCTTATCTGGATTCTAATTTGAATTGTACATAAACACATACGTGTAAGCATGAGACATAGGAAATATATATCAAGTTGTTTTTTTTTAAAGTCCATTCAGATTTTCAGAGTTTGAATTTATATGTATGAGCTATAAATATTCATGGGATAACTGGGAAACGAACACTGACTAGACATTTAATATTAAAGAATTTGTTGCTGTTGAGCTAGTGATATTTTGATTGTGATTTTTTAAAATCTCTGTCTTTCAAATATATACATATGAAGATATTCAAGAATGAAGAGATATGATTTACATCTAAATAATCCAGTGAGGGGAAGTGGGAAAAAATGGAATGGGGAAAAAATGTAATACAAATGGACATGAAAGTTAATTATTGGAACTGGATGATGGGTGCATGATAGTTCATTAAACTATTCTCTCTACTGTTGTACTGCATTTGCAATTCTCTATGAAAAAAGTAAAATTCCATCAGGATGAATAATAAGCCTATTGAAAACTTGTAGACCAAGCGGCCTATTTAAGAAAATGCACAAAATGAACACATGTCAGCGTGACTGTATCATATATTCTATTCACCTATTAATAGCATACTTATTTTTCTAAATGATCTTTTCTAAACTTCTGTAGAGTTCATTGCTAAAGGCACTTGTAATATTTTGCACAAGCAAAACAAACCTGAAAGTTGTTAATCCAAAATATCATTTAATATTTCTGAGTTATTTTAGATATAACTAAATTTCTGAAGCATCAGAATTATAACTATTCATTGCTTTGCAAGCAGCATTTAATGTTCTGAATCATGAAAATTTAACCTCAACCCCACAATTAAAACTCTACCATTAGAATAAAATTCTGGGTTGAAAGACATTAAAAGTATTGTTATTCAAGCATAAGAGCCTCACTAAGCATAGGAGGAAAAGGTACAATGTTTTCCCTCTTGATTTGGTTAATGCTGTCAACAAATTTCCCCAAACAAGTAAAACCAGAGAAGATACAAGCAAAGAGCATACCAGCTCAGAAGAGGAAACATCACGAACCTCTGAGAGTATGGCGATACCCCCAAATCTACCTTATTTCTTCATATATTTGTGAGCATATGCAAAATGCTAAATCTACAAAAATGCTCCTGCTTAAATTTCTATTAGGCTATTTCTGAAAGATAGCATTCCTTTGTGGATAAAGGAAGGGATGTGGCCTGAATGTCTAGAATCCTGGATGTTGGTAATGGAGGGCCTTAGAGAGGAGTGGGCCGGCCTAACTCTTTAGTTTCATGCCTGCATTAGCTTCCCGTGGCTGCTGTAACAAATTACCACAAACCGGGTGGCTTTGAACAACAGAAATATATTCTCTCATTGTTCAGGGAGCCATTGGTCAGAAATCAGGGTGTTGGCAGGCTCCCGTCCCTACGGCGGCTCTAAGGGAGGATCCTTCCTTGCCTCCTCGAGCTTCTGTGGCTGTGGGGTTCCTGGACTTGTGGCCATAGCACTCCAGTCTCCGCCTCTGCCTTCAGGTGACCTTTTCCTCTGAGTGCATCTAATCTCCCTCTGTCTCTCTGATAAGGACACCTGTGATGGCATTTAGAGTTGCAACCACCCCCAACCCCAATCCCCCAGAAAATCAAGGACAATCTCTTCATCTCAAAATCCCTAACTTAATTACAAATAAGGTAACATTAACAGGTTCCTGGGATTACTACCTGGATATATCTTTGTGAGTCATTATTGGCCTACCAAAATATCTATCATTCTCCCTTTGTTTTCTGTGCTCCCTGCTGTGTCCTGCTCCCTGGAGGAAAAGAAAGAAGTTTCTGCTCCACAGGGAGCAGAGAGTGTTTTCCCTGCCTGGGATGCCCTTCCCTGCTGCTACTGGCCCCTTCCAAATATCCCTAGTAAACCCTTTTGAACCCTCATTTCCTACTGAAAAGCCCAAGTTCTGCTGTTCTTTGCTTTCCTCCATAGAAATCAAATCAGGATTTCATAGCTGATTGTTTCTCTCTGCCCCTCTAAACTCCATAAAAACAGGTGCTCATGTTTATTATTGTCCACAGTAAGACCCCAATAAATATTTACTGAATGAATGAAAAAACTAACTCAAGCTAAATGGTGGCCATGAGGCTTAAAATCTGTTGATACTAACAGCAGAGATATAATAAGCATCTTCTTCAAAAGTGGACACAGAAAAGAGCAAGGGAATGAAGATATGGATTAGGTCATCATCACTTGTTATTCTTGGGAAAGGGTGGAGTGTGCAGTGAAGAGACCTGGAAGAAGAAGAAACTGAGCTCCCAGCATAGGCTGAGGATCCTTGCAAGGACTGCCAACTCCCAAAAAGAAAGGTTAGGAAGCTGGTCACTGTCTCTTGGAGATGAAAGTGACCAGCGCTTTTTCAAAGAAAATGGGTGCACCTATTATCTCTGGCATGCATGTCAGAGGTTACCAAATTCAGGCCTGAAAGATTATTAAAGGGAAGCGGGTGTGGTTCAAGTGGTTGAGTGCCTGCTTCCCACATGGGAGGTCCTGGGTTCGGTCACCGGTGACTCCTAAAAACAAAACAAAACAAAACAAAACAAAAAAAACATACAACAAGCAAACAAATGAAAAGAAACAACTCAGGGGAGCCAATGTGGCTCAGTGGTTGAGTGCCAGCTTCCCACATACGGCTCAATCCCCAGACCTGGCACCTCAAAAAAAATTATTACAGCTCCTTAACTAAGGTGACAAGTTACTTCAAATCTTAATTGCTTGTTTTTAAGGAGGGTGGGTCCTAATGACTAGGGGGTGCTTTATTTTGCCAAGCGCTAGAATGGGTTGAGTAAGCAAGATGGGGGGCAGCAGCTGGAGCAGTCCTGAATTGCTCTACATAATGAGGAAGGGAAGAGCAGGCTGCAGGGGGACTGAAGAGCCAGCTAGGCAGAGTTCTGCACTTTTAGGAAGGCTCTGAGAGAAAAGTCCCTTGAGGAGATGCAGACAGATTTGGGGCACAGAGCATACTGCTTTATTTGCTCTCATGTGTGAGGTAAACACCTTCTAACTCTACAAAGGAGTCTTCATTATGTCTACACTGCTTACCAGTGCCTTTTTGCTAAGTGAATTCTTAGTAGAACGCAAAGAAATGCTGATTCTGTGAGCTGACCTCAGTATGTCCACAGATATGGAATGGTTATGCCCAAGAACTAGGTGATGAGAGACAAGGTAGCATCTGGGTCCCGCTGTAATTTAATACCTGGGAGGGTAAGGGTCATCATTCCTAAAAGCAAGGCCTCTATAAGACAGTACAACTGTGGTGCTAAAATAAGTCAACAATTCCCCCCTATCTTCTGGTGACAAAGGAATGTGGACATGTGGTGTGGGACAGAGTCTGGCAAAGCAAAGACTAGCTTTAGGAAGCACCTCTGTCCATAGCATTTAGCTTATAAGCTCAGGCTCTAGAGACAGAAAGACTGGTTTGAATAACTCATTCCAATCTTAGGCAAGTCACTGAACCTCCCTACCCTTAGTGGTCTCTTCTGAAGAATGGAGATAAAAAGCATACCTGCCTCTCTGGAAGGGTTGGTATAAGGATTAAAGGAGATCATACAATTGATGACTATGCCTGTGAGCCTTTGCTCTTGAAATTGAAACTTAGCCTAGTATTATATATTGCCTAAGAGTTGCCTCCTGAGAGCCTCCTTGTTGCTCAAATGTGGCCTCTCTCTAAGCCAAACTCAGCATATAAATGTACTACCTTCCCCTCAGCGTGGGACATAACTCCCGGGGATGAGGCTCCCTGGCACTGTGGGATTACTAGCAAGCACCAACTAGCAATGCAACTGGAAAAAGACCTTGAATAAAAGGGGGAAAGGTAAAGACAAATGAGTTTATATGGCTAAGAGACTTCAAAGTGAGTTGGGAGGTTATCCCAGAGGTAACACTTATGCACATCTCAGCCAGATCTCACAGACTGCCAAAATGGACACTATCTCAAATAGTGGGGCTCCTGAGGGCTCTGGAGACACCCAGGTCCTATGGTCAGGACAGATAGCTCTGGAGTTTGGTGCTTTGCCAGTGGGTCCTACTTTGCAGTTTGTGCTCCTAAGAGTGACAAATTTGGACTCAGTTATGGCTTCTCTACACATGGCTCATCTGTCCCTTCTAGTTCCACCGATACTTGGTGATGGAGTTGATAGGTTTATGTCCAAGAGACTTGAATCTCTGGGCTGTCTATGTGCCAGCTGGGCCCTAAGCCTCAGCAGAGTTGCAACACCTACTCTCCAGTTCATTGGACTCATGCAGGACAACTAACAAGGAGGTGAGGTTTGACAACCACCACACCAAGGAACCGAAAGAGTCTACAATTGCAAGCAAGAGAATCCCATCCATCAGTTGTTTGGGATCGAAGCTCCCTCTCAATTAGAGGTGGAGTGGACATCACCATCCCAGAATCCTCAGGATTGGGGAATGAACTATGGACTAGAGTGGACTTACTGGTATTCTACAATAGACTTGGTGTGATTCCAGCAATGGAAGAAATTACAGCATTGATGTGGAGGCAGTGGCCACTGGAGACTCTGGGGGTAGGGGTAGGGAAAGACAGAGGTAATGCGGGGGCTTTTTCGGGACTTGGGAATCGTCCTGAGTGAAGTTGCAATAACAGATATAGGCCATTTTTTTTCATCACATATGCAGAACTGTGTGGGAGAGAGTGTGGTCTACAATGTGAACTATGGTCCATGCTTAATGGCAAAGCCCCAGGATGCATTTATCAATTGCAATGAATGTGCCACATTAATGAAGGATGTTTGTGTGGGAGGTGTGGGGAGTGGGGCATATGGGAATCCCTATATCTTTTGTGTAACATTTATGTAATCTAAGTATCTTTAAAAATAAATAAATAAATAAAAATTATGTTGAATGTGGTAGGAAGAGAGAGTAGCATCCTGAGGAAGGATAACCTCCTCAGCTAACTGGGGTAACCTCCCTGCCCCCACATCCAAATGGCCAAAGGGTAGTGGGATGGCTGGTAGACTGACGCTAAAGTGGGCAACCTCCTGGGGGTTGCCGTTCCACTTGATGAGGGTGTCTATGGTACCCAGGTCTGATGCCAAAGTTTCTACAAGCCACTTACCCAAATTTTCATGTTTCAGCTGCCACAATAGCCACGTAACCTGCTGTAGCTTCCTATCTTCACCACACTGGTAGAGGAGAATGCTTATAATCTTTTTTCTGGCTTGACCCCTGGGATCCTGGCTGCTTCTCTTGCTGATTAGGTATGTAGATGCCGTAGCCACTGTGTGCTCTGGGCATGGTTGCAGGGTGAACCGGTGGCACGGAACTCTCACCACTAGCAACCACTAGGGGCATTCAAACCCAAGTGACAAGTGAGGCTTCCGTGGAACGAAACCTGAGCATAAGGCTTATGATGAGCAGGAAGCAGCTACGGTGAGGAAATGAGGGTGCTCCTTAGGGCACAGCGGATCCCAGCCCACAGGTGGTTTGAGGACCTGGCCCTGCTTCCCTCAGCATGTTCTACACAGAGAGCGGCCAGGACACTAAACCAACAGGGCACACGAACAGGAGACAACAACCAGAGTAACAGCAGCTACCAATCAACAGCACCTAATATATGCAGGTGCTTCACATAGCTTACCTCTCATCTTTACAACCACACTCAATCCCTTATTTTAGAGCTAAGGAAATCAAGGCACAGAGAGGAGAAGTAACTCACCCGCGATCACATAACTGGTGTCAGCGCAAGAGTCAAATTCAAGTTTGACTCCAAAGCCCAAGCTCTTCTCCATCATGCAGTTACTGGCTACCGATCCCTTCACATTGCCAAAAGCACGAGAGAGAGTTTATTTTCCAACTCGCAAACAATCGGGCAATTAAACGTGAAGAAAACATTGCCTACCAGGTGCCTGGTCATGTGGGTCAATGGAATTAAGAAAAAAAATCACTGCACCATTGAATAACTGGAGTTACACAGAGAAGAATAGGACCTTGGTAAGGAATTCAGCACCAAGTTACAGAGGCTGGCACATTGACGGCAGAGGGCCTCACCACCACCGATTGGGATGAAGGGAAAGATAGTGAGGGGCGTTGTTGAAACCCTACAGACTAAGTCCTCAGAGTTAGGGTTTGGCTTTTAAAGCTTTTAATGGTATAAGAAAGTCCAAACAAATGGAATGGCACTAATTTGCATAAAAATGAACGTGTGGAAAATAAAATGATAAACCAGAAATTGGTTTTCAGGTTTCTTTTAAATCCTTAAAGCATGTTATCAAACTGCAGTTCTCTTTGAGGACTGTGCACAGCTTAATCCATTCCTGTGCACAGACTTATGAATCCTGCCTGATGCTAACTGAGGTTTAAGTCTCTCCACCCAAAGAAAATTTAAGAGGAAGAAAACAAAAATGGACATTGTCAGCTTTAAAACAAAACAAAAAAACTCACACTAAATAACCAGACAGATGATTATTTGTTTTGTTTCTGTAAAACTTTCTTGACCATGTTTTCAAAACCAAACTCTTGAACTTAGTTATTAATAGGTTCCAACACTCATGGTGAGGTCAGGGCCTCACACTTTGGGTGTCAAGAGAAAATACAGCCACGGAAAGTCAGGATGTGATTCCCGCTGTGTTCTCCACTTGAACCTACTGCTTCCAAAGCATTCTGCATGTTCTTGTGGCCCGTCAGCTCCCTGGGAATGGGGCCACATTTAGCACGATTCTACATCTCCCTTCCCCGCAACCCGGGCTTGGCAGTGTCAACCAGGGTTTGCTGAGGTCTCTGGTGTGCCAGGCCCTGTGTGAGATTCTTCAGAGGTGGCCTTACTGAAAGTTACACACCAGGCCCATGAGGTATGTATTTTCCCCACTGTACAGGTGAAGAATGCAATTCAGAGGTTTCAGCTAGAGAGGACACAGCTGAGATTTGAATAGACTCCAGGGGTGCTCTTACAACACACCAAAACCTCTCAGCATGTTTAATGACATTAATAAGTATCTGGCCTCCTCACTTTACATTGAATCTCTAGTGTACTGCCACTGACTTGCTCTCTTCAGAATGGATATTATCCATCTAAGCCAATATGGTGATGACAAAGCTTGTGATGAGGCTCCTAACGTAGGTCAAGCACCTTGGACAAAAAGCCTGTTTGGCCACTCATTACAACTTTGATTCTCGTTTAAGGAATGCTTTCTTGCCCTTTTCTATTTCAGTCTTTTACAGAGGACTGATGACACTTATTTCTCTTCACCGTAGAAGAATGCTTTCAAATGTTAGATGAGGATGACAAAGCAACTACCATATATTAAGCATTTATTATATTCTGGGGCCAAGCAAGGAGCTTTATGTATATCTTCTCATTATTGTTATTATTATTTAGTAATCACAATAGCCTTCTAAGATAGATATTTTTAATGATCATTTTATATTTATAACTGAGGCTCAGAAAGGACAAATGATGCTCTCTAGGTTATACAGGTTACATCATCAGTGATAGAGCCAGGGTTCAAATCCACAGTTGTTCTGTTTGCAAAATCATTGCTCTTACAGTTACTTCTGATCAGTGATTTTCATACTGGAAACTGGAAGAAACACAAATTATACACACAAAACTATTGCTTGATTAGCTATTATTAGGCCAAGGTTTTCTCCATTTGTTATTCTATGCGTGACAAAATAAAGCCTCATATCAGAAGGGGTTTTTGCAACTTCACACCAATGTTATACCTGACCTGTCCGATCACACAGAGAACTTATCTTTTCAAGACCCATTAGCAATTTAGGAAAATGATTCTCCACAGAGTATATCTCATAAAAGCAAAACATGAACGTTCTAATTAGACTCAATGTAGTTAGGCTAAAAATAGTCATCCAACTCATAAATCTAAGTAAATCAATCCAACCCAAATCTCATTTTTAATTACTGCGCAAACCAGAGTTTTTATGACACTAATGACATTGTATAATGCCAAGTACTCTATCCTCAAAAGACTTTTAGTGCCACCATCCTTTTTCTATCCCTAGGCAAAAATTAAACTGGTCACAGGATGATTTAAACCCATTTCTGCAACTCTATCCCCTTGCTTGTGACCTGCAAAGCATTTCCAGCCCACACTCAAAGAGCTCATTTTATGTGAAAGAAGAAGATTCCTTTCTTCCTTTGACCTCAAGGTTTTACAGAGCTGTACTGTAGCTCAAAATAAAATCAGATTTTGGAAGGAAGCAATTTTGAAATATTATGCAGAAAAGTCTTGGCAATAAGATTCCCATCATATCATAGTCTTAAAGCCAGAGAATTTTGAAAGGCTGGCTAACAGTGACTTTTAAAAAACCCACAAAAACACTTTTTGAAACTGAAAGAGGTATTTATAATCTCAAGTGCCCTTGGTTAATAAGTCCCTTTATGAAAATGAGTGATGCAAGCCTCCTTAGTATCGAGTTGCATTTTTTTTTCTGTAATATTCTTTGTTAAAACCCCAAAACTGACATAAGCAAATTAAATGAAATCAAAGTCCATTTAACAGGCTATTCTCTAAAATTCCAGGTAAAAATCATCACTATACAAAAAGGTTCCTAGCAAGAACCCTTAAGTATCAACACTGAACAAATGAATGCTTCCAACAGATACATAAGGAAATAAAATACAGTGGAATAATTATCAAAGCAGGAAGACCAGATGTTTATCACAGTGTGGGTATCAAGCCCAGATACAGTGATATGGAAAAGTATAAAATGGGTAATGATGGTTGCTCAATAAATGCTCTCAGTGTTCCCACTAGTAGCACTACCACCACCACCACTGTTTTAAAGGGATTACAGCATTCTGCAAATACAAATGCCCTCAGTTTTAAAAGTTTTAAAGATTTTTGTAAGTTATGTTATTTCTTTACACTAACTTACTTCTCAAATTAGTCCCTGTTTGGAACATGTTTTTAGTAGTGAGGGGGAGGAAGAAAGAGTGATTTCAGAGTCTACAGCACTTTGAGGGGAGGGTGGACAACCGTGATGGTCGTGATGGGAGGCTTTCAGAAGCAAAGGGCTGTAGTACCTGATAGTGGGTGACCAGGACACCAGAAGTGAGGATCAATACTGAAAGAGACAGAGGGTAAAGATATTCACAGATAATTAAATGCAGTCTCAGAGCTCTGTTATTTCTGAAACAAAGGTTCCAAATCCCATGGAAAAGGTGGTGTTATTACTTATGTTTATCTTTATGTAATACAGGGCACATCTAGATGTCTTTTAGAGACCTAGTATTTGCATTTATGTTCAAAAAATTTCTTTCCCAAAGAAGGCTGGCACAGCAGTGCTATAAGCAAATGGTCTATATGGCTCTTACATATAAAGTATAAGAATTGACAAATAAAGAGAAATAAGAACGTACACAAAGAAAAGGCACTAGCTCAGAGAGGATTACTCATACAGAAACCCAGGACTTCGCTCTATCAGCAGAGAACAAGGCTCCCCTGGATGAATCAATAAACATCAGGTCCAGCAAGGAAATGCAGGTTTCCCTTTTTTAAACAGTATAAAAGGCCAAAAAATTTCAGAACTAAATAAGCCAGGCCCAACCTGATGATGGTGTACTAAAAGCAAAGCCTCAGATGTTTACATCCAGTCCAAATCAAACCTATTATTAGAATGGAAACAAATAATCAAATAATTGTCAAGGCAGATTTCAGGTTCCAAAAAAAGGACAATCTCTGAAAGGAAAGCCAAATACTAAGCGCTAGGCACTGTGACAGTCCCCTTGCCTGGATTACGACACTAGCAGCTGGCTCTCCACCTTCCATAAACCACGGAATCATTGGGGATGGGGATAGGGAGCGGAGGCTGAGGTTGATTCCGAAGGACAGTCACATGCTGACTACTTTGGGTGACTACCTCTAAAGGCCAGAGATTTTGGCAACTTTAGATTATAGTCCACATGTCAGTGGCCAGAAGTTATTAGCACTGTAACAAAGGCCTCCATCTTCCTGGACGTCTCCGTCCCCTAGGACTCTAGCCAGGAGCCACTCTCCACTTTATGGGTTCCCAAACCCAAGAGGAAGTGACAAGAACCCATAAGGGCTGAACCCACTCCCAATTTCTTGCAATAACAAAACCCTAGTAGAGACAGAGCTACTTCCTTGACTGGCAGGGGACAGGCTCTTCCCAGGGGTGAGTGGTACAAATTGCTCTTGCATAATGATTTGAAAAGGAATGGCACAGAGATAAGACCACAAGTTCATTTTAGCTGTTAATCCCATCTCTTCCTCATCCAACCATACTGCAACCACTGCTGCTTCCAAGGTCAAAGTCCAAATTAGCAAGAAGATCAGAACACTTTTTTTTTTCCTTCTTTAGCCTGACTAAAGATGCTGTCGAGCAAGTAATCCAACCCCTCCAGGCCTCATTTTTCATGTAAACATTGGTGTTGGATAAGAGAAGAGGATTCTTCTAGCTAGAAAAACCTAGAGTTCTTTAAAAAAAAAAAAAAAATCCTAAGGAGTTAGTTTCTCTCACCATGTTTGCTCAGTAGGTACAAATGCTGGATCTGACAGAATGTCAGATGTGAATCATTAATTAAATGCACTGATCTAGAAACAAAAGCATGAATATGTTTCATGGACATTTACCACTGCCCCCATCCCTTACCTAACAATATAAAAGAAGATGTCTAATGAATTTGTAACTGAACAAAAATGAAGAGCTACTGCTTTTGAGCAAAATTAAGGTGGACTCTACGTAAAACACACACCTTCTTCCTCTCTTTCTCTACAAACACACATGCTTGTGTACACACGTACCACATGCAGATGTATAGGGAAACCAAATAATGCCATCACTCTCAAGGAAAAGGCATCAAATGTACCTCAAAGAGACCCTGGTATAGAACAATGTTAAATACAGTGGGGATTGTTAAGCAGTTGTTAGGCCCACAAAATGCAACAGGGCATTGTGCTTTTACGGAGTCCTGGAAATCTTGGGTTTTGAAATAGGCTCATTTTGGTCTGTGGCAGAGCACAGAGGACAGAAGTTCCAGCCCCATATTACCACTCACTAGCGGCATGGACATTTCCCCTAAGTTATCAGTACTCCTCAGTTTCCTCATCTGTAAAATGGGTATAAAAACAAAAGGGAAAAAAAAATTATTTCTGTCAAAATAAAAAAAAAAATTCAGTAGTAGATGAATGATTAAATACTGTTACTCAAAAAGCCATTAAAATAATCTTTATGAAGAGTGTACAATAAATAAAAATTATCATGTTAAACGGAAAAAGGGGGACAAAATTGTACCTAGTATGTTATGAAAGGAGAGGGGTGATAACAAAAAAATTAAACCTGAAAAGCAAAAGCCATGATGTTTGCATGGCTTACCCCTTGGTTTTTGTTTATATTTTCTTTCTTTCTTCTTTTTCTTTGTTGATTAAAAATATGTGTACATTTACGGAGAGAAATATACTAATGATTATATATATTTGAACAATTCATGGATCCAAAAACACAGTTGACTCTTACCTATCCACAAGATGCAAAGGATTGTGACCAGACAGAAATCTATGTCACTGCCACATATTCACATTAGCTTCAAGTCAGGTAGGGCAGCTCTCAATCCCATTGCTTTCTTTTATGAAAATGGAAACCTGGATCTCAAGTCAAGGCCAGAATAGTCTTGCCAGGCCAAATCTACTTGCCAAGGCCCTGAAGGCTTCTCAGCACAGAGCACTTTGTTAATCTGATATAAACAGCAAAAAATGGGAAGCAGGTGGGGCTCAATGGATAGCGCTCCCGTTTACCATATGGGAGGCCCTGGGTTCGCTTCCCGGGGCCTCCTTGTGAGGGCAGGCCAGCCGGCGCGCAGTGGGCTGATGCAGCAAGACCTCACAGCAAGGGGGAGATAAGCAGACACAGAAGAAACACAGCAAATGGACACAGCAAACACAAGCAGCAAGGGGGGGGATAAACAAACAAACAAACAAATAAATAAATAAATAAATCTTTTAAAAAAATAAACAGCAAAATGCAGTCTAGCATTAGGTCCCACATGGGACCAACACAAAGTGGATGAAAAATATTTTGTGTTGGGTGTTGGGGTGGGGCAGGAGTATGATTATCCCCAGAAACTAAAAATCAAAATGGAGTTCCCATTTTTCCCTAGAAAGCTTTAAGGAAATGTAAAACTAAAATAGTTACTATGAGAAAAGAGCATTTGGCGAAAGCTTTGATATATTCAATGTCCATTAAATGATCATTTATTCCTCCATAATATGAACTCTTTCTTCAGAAGAAACACTCGGGTACTTCAAAATTTGAGATAACAGCTTCCCACTGTAGGTCACAATGGAAGCATTTATAAATTGCTCATTTCTGGGTGATTCTAGAAGTCTGATAAATCAGAAAAATCTGCATTTTCTTCTTGGTAACTAGGCCATTAGGCAGAATAAAAAGTCCTGCTCAGTAACCTGATGAATTCCAAGGGAATTAAAAGACCACCCAACAGCACCTTAGTGTGAATTTTTTTTAAAAGCCAAGCCAAGTGCCAGCTGGTAACCCAGAGTGAATGTGTGAGCTCACAGCCAGAGAGTGAGCCCCAAGCCCTGGCAGTCTCAGCTATCACCAGGATGCTGAAGCTTGCCTGATCTCCAGCCCCCTAACAGACACTTCATTCATTCTACCCCAGGACTGTGAGTCAGGTCACTGGGGACAGAGAGGTGTCCACAACACAGTTGTGGGGCTGGCAGTTTGGGGGAGTAAGCAGAGAGCAATCCAATAAAATTAAAAACTAGTGATACTAAAGTGCTATTATGGAGATGAAAGGGGAGGCCAGGGGAGAAAGGTGTTGGGGCTCATTAACTGGTCATATATTCTTTATGGTATCAGGCAACTGCCACCCTCACGGTCCTTGCAGTTATTTGTGGTTTCTTCTAGAAAATTAATTATGTGGTTCAGTATGATAGTACCTGGAATGGAAATACAAGTCATTATCCCTCCCTTCCTTCTTCTCTAACCTCTGTCTCCCTTGCTCTTCCCAGCTGCACATTTTAAAGGAAGGGTAACAGGAAAAGGATTTGGGGAAACAAGAACATGATCTGGGCTGAAAATGGGCGTCTGTACCAGCCTCTCCCACTTGTGCTGTTTGCTTAACAGTGCATGTTACTGACCCCAGAGAATATCTCTGTTTTATTTTGTTTTAATTTTTCTTTTGATTCTGCGAAGATAGGTGTAGGAAAATAACATCTCCCATTTCAGGAACGGAAACTTGATCTACTAAGCCAGTTTTAACTCCCCATGAAGTTGGGTAAAGAGTCCTGAACACAGGGGACTTCAAGGCCCAATATACCCAGTGCCAGCAATGTGTCAATAATCATGAGATCAGCGTGGAAGTTTTCAAACTTTCTGAAACAGAACAGCAGAATAAACTCCCTGGTTTTCTGGTTCGGGGCTAAAAATAATTGTGGAAGATAAAGAATCAAGAGAAGCCTGATTTAGAAATTGGGGGTCAGAATGAACTTGACAGCCCTAGCAGGGGTGGGAAACAATGGAGAGGAGGGAGCAAACGAGAGAGAAAGCGGAATAAATGTGGAAAAAGAAGAGGAAACTCCAAGACCAAATCTGGGCCACTGTGTGATTCTGCCTCAAATGACATGGGTCATGGATGCCTGTCACAGACATACATTAACATATATATTTTTAAAAACTGCATATGAATTACCTTTGTAAAAACCAGTAGGTGTCCCATTTAATAACAAGATGATAATATTGCTAATAAAGCAGAGTACCTTCTATGTATCATTTATTATACACACATATGTAGTTCAGCTAGCCTGAAAAACACCTTTGGGATAGAGATATTATTCCTATTTTACAGATGAGGAAACCGAGGCTCAAAGATGTGACAGAGCTAGTATAGGCATCATTTTATCCTAAGTCGGTCTTAGCTTGTGATCTGCCATAGCTGTGGTGGGAGAACATAGGAAGCACCAGGGACTCTTGGCTTGGTGCATCTATCTATATCTTAATGACAAATGAAAGGTCCTGATGATGTTAAACTCAACACAACAGCAAAAAGCACTAACTTTAAAAGCATTCACTTCAAAATCCACCCAAAACAAAGAATGAATCTGCATCTGCATGTACTAAAGCCATATCTTCTACTCTGCTGTTGTTTGGGATGTCTGCCAGACATACAGACATATAGACACCAGGCACATTCCAGAAGGGAACTTGCCTTAGTTTTCTATTTTCTCAACCACCACTTGCTCTACCTTTACAATTAGTCAAAATGAATCAAAATGAACATAAGTGAGTCAAGCTCTGAAACTCCTGTTCTTAACAGTAGGCTGTGTAGTAGGAGAGCACACAGATGGAGTTTCATTTTTAAGTGCAATGTTTTGGCACTAGCCTCTGGTAAGAGTTTTCCCTTGTTTCCATCTGGTTTTAGTATTGGAACACATACATGAGAGAATGGAAAAAGCAAACTCTGCTGATGTGCTAAACCACTAGAAAAGCTGAAGCAGCCGACAGCACATCCTCTGTCAGAGATTAGAGCACTCTGCCCAAGGAATGCTCTCACATTGTTTTTAAAGAAAGGAGAGTTCTGTTCTTTAAAGCCAGTCTTGTCCTGGAAGAAACATTTAAAAAGGCATAGTTTGGAGCCAGATGGACCCAGGTGTGAGTCCTAGGTCTGCCACCAGTGTTCTTTGCCTCATTAAGCCTCGGCTATTTTATCTGTAAAGCAGAAATATCAACAGAAGCCATATCACAGGACTGTTGTATTAATGAGATAATGCCTGATAAATGCTTAATTATCTATGGTTGGGACTCTCCTAATCACAAGACTTTAGCAAAGGCAAACACTAAGTTTTACAGGATGAGATAGAAAACCATCAAGGAAATGCTGAAGAATTTGCAAAGCTTTTATTAAACAACTGAACAAAGAAAGTTCGTGAGTAGTAATATCCCTGTCAGGAGCTTCTCAGAAATTTCCTGGACCTTTAAAATTAGCTTTTCTTCCTGAGTCAAATGCATCCACTACCACTGTCGTTCTAACATGTGGCTTTCTTAACAGCCCCGTTAATGGTGTATAGGATTGCCAGCACCCAGGCAAAACCAAACAATGCTTAAACCTTTTGGAACTTGGAGTCATACCAAGTCATGATTATGACTAAAGCTGTGATTATTCCCAAAAAATGTGCTTGGTTTGGGAATTCCTCTCTCACACAGTTCCTATGCATACGAGAGAGTGCAGAGCACAACAGCTGAGATAATAGGCTCTACAGTCAAACATCCTAGGTTCAAATACGGGCTTTGCTGATTAATAGTCAGTGACCTTGGGCAAGTTCATTTACATCCATGTGCTGTTTCCTCATCTACAAAGTGAGGACAGTTCTATTATCTACCTCATAATTTTGTTGTAAGGATTAAATGATTTAATATGCATAAAGGCCAGAGAACCACGCCCAAAGCAGGGACACAGTAAATACCGTATCATTACTACTATTAGTATTATCATTACTAATCCAAAGGCCACTGGAGCCACCCTGACCATCCTAAGCACTGAAGCATGTGATAGGCACACGGCAGGTGCTACATTGAAGCTCATGTATAAATGACACCCGGGGGCCAAATCTACTGGGCCAGGAAACATTTGAGAAGAAAATCCTCTCCTCCTAACTGTGTAACCAGGGTTATTTTTGTTGCAAATATTTTAATCAAATATCTCAATGCACATATTATGGAAAAGTAAAAAATCTACAGGTAAAAAGATGATACTGTATTTTGTATGAAATAAAAAAAGATATAGGAACAAACATAAAATCAGAGCCCTGGAAATAACTTTGTTTTTTAGTGCACTGTCTTCTAGAGCTACTTAAAGCTTTATGGCTGCATTTACATACCAACTCCCTATAATAAAGAGATAAGCTTACCCTGATAAACATTCCAAATGTAGGACAGTCTATTAATAACTACAGAAATATGATAGGAAGACAAAGTGTAGGTTAAAACTGTTCCTGTCTCTATCAGACTGATTTTGAAGAGTTGGAAAGAAATCTGGTCCTCAAAACATGGCCCTCTCTATACCACACCCCTTCTAACCCAGTTCAGAAGAAATGACGTGTTTATGGTGGTATAAGAACGGGCAGTGGGGTCACAGAGACTGGGTGGATTGCAAGTTACAACCTCTCTGGCGAATGCTGGTTTCTTCTTCCGTAAAACGAAGAGCATACCACCTAAGTGATAGGGGTTGCTGTAAGGAGTAAATAGAATTAAAACAAAAGACATGATGTGTAAGATGAATGATTTTTATTTTCTTTTATGTAGTTTTCTTAAAATTCATATTTTCAGCAATATTTACACTTACATAATAAAAATAATAAATATATATGATCATTGCAGTTGTTCTGTATTTTTCCTTTGGCTGCTAATACCTCTGTAGACCTCTAATTTCAGAGCAGGTTTCTTCAATTTTCCTGAATAAAGAACTCTTGGAAAGTCCACACTCACAACTCCTGAAGAAACCATTTCTATCATGGTCAAATTACCATTTGATCTGTCATATATTCTTCCATTCTCTCTAATATTTGTAGATCTTAAGATGAGATCCAGAATCAGAAAGTGGATAAAAAGTATTTCTTTCTCATACCAGATCGCTGACAACTAAATTTGGTTACTCTAATTCCAATTATAACCAATAAAAAATTCTCTCATAAATGTTTTAAGTGCCCACTTTGATATTACCTTGCTGAATTTCTCCCTACACGATATGCATGGAATAAGAATGAAACTTGGTATAACATTTCCAAGGGGGTTCAGAATCCTAGGAACCTCAATCTAACTATTTTAAAACTTTTCAACTGAAGAAACTGAAGTCCACAAAAATTCTGAGATTTGACCATGGTCTGACAATGAGAAAGAGAATAAAAAAAGTATTTTTTTTTTTACAAATTAAGTACCAAAAATCTATCCTATATCAAGTATCCTAATAAGACAACTCAGGGTATAATGCCCCAAAATAGTGAAAGTTCTCAACCTTAACTTCAGAATCTCTTGGGTAACACTTTCAAAATACAAATAAATCCCCCCTTACCCCTGAATCCAAATTAGTAAAAATTAAGGTGGAACCCAGACATCTGTATTTTGGAAAGTTCTAGAGGTTATTTTAATGAATAAATATCTAGGGTTGACAAGAACTGAAATAAAGGACAGTATGACCAGAGTCTAGGCTACTAATACAGAGCATTACCTCCCATGTGTTTTCATTTACATAAATTATTTTATTGAAGAGAATTCAGAACTTAAGAAATTTTTGCTCATTCTACACGTCTAAAATCACTTTGGAAAGACTAACATGTTCTGTTTCAGCAAATATGTAAAAGAATGTATACTAATCACAAACTTTAAAGCTGTCATGCTCCACCATGGGGACAATGAGTAGCAGTCAGGGAAAGGTTTTTATCCATTTATGGATAGGAAAGCTAGCATTATACATTATGCATACTGAATTAAAACAGGACGAGGAACATAGATTTTAAATGTGGAATTACAGAATGTTCAGTAGAGTAGGTAACTGGCTCCTAATAATAAGCTGATTTTAACTCCTTAGCATGTTTTCTAGTTTAATTTTATCAGACCCGAATTATTGTGGAGGGGACAATGGACTGTAGAAACTGTTATGGGTGGGGTTTGCTTTATACTATGAATGAGTTAACAGTTCTAAGTTATAAATAAAGTGTGTACTATAATCAGGTATATAAGTCATAAATTTAAATAGCATCTTCCATTAAACAATCATTGTGTATATAACTAGCAACATGCAAGGTGCTATAAGCAACTTAGAGGAACACAAATTCCAGTCTTTGAGCAACCTATTCCATGTACGATAAAAAGACTTAAGGGGTAGCACAAAATAAAGATTATGCATGTAAAGAGACCATATACAGGCAAGTACAGGCTTTCATGACATAAAGCTGCTTCTGGCTAAGTCATATCTGGCAAACAAAAAAGTCACCTGGTATAATTCTTCATACCTACAAAGAAGAGGTCTAGTTTCCACCCACCTTACAGGGTAGATGGATAAGGAGATTAACAAATTCTTACACTCATTACTCTAGTGACTCTGTAAGACTTTTAAAAATCAACTTTATTGAGATATATTTACATATTATAAATAAGACTATTATAAGCATACAAGTCTTTATGTGAACATATGTTTTCACTTCTCTTGGGTAAATGCCTACGAAGAGAGTTGGTGGGTCATGTAAATGTATGTTTGATTATATAAGAAACTGCATGTTCCACTGGCTTGTCTCACTTGGTATTGTCATTTTTTGTTTAATTTTAGCCAATGTTGAGAAGAGAAAGCAGAAGTCAATCACAGATGTATCTCAGTATCTAAGCACTTGCACACCATTCAAGAAGACAATGAGGAAGTCCAATGAGAAACACTTGAATCCTATCCTAAAACCACAAGAATGTTCTGGAGAGGTAACTTGTCTCCTTAAAGAATTATAGCTAACCAATCCAAGAAAGATCATTTTATTTCCTTTACTACAGTACCCTTTTGGATAACTGCAGAGGATATATAACCCACTCTGAAAATAAAAAGTGTCATGATCACAGACTTTTCCTTCATAGGTTATAAATTCTACCAGACTACTAGGGGGGAAAAAATCACACAAAGAAAATTAGTAAAAGACATTGGATATATAAAACACCCATGCATATTTCGGCATGCTTTTAATGCCACAGTGTTTTTTCCCTTTAAAAAATTAACTATATGTTGTTGCAAGAGTGATTAAAATTATTTGCAGACATTGTCCTAATTTGGACAAATTTTGCCTGTTCAAAATGGATAGTTGGCCCTGAATCTTATCAGAGTTGCAACACCTAATCTCCAGTTCACTGGTCTCACCCAGGACAACTAACATGGAGGTGGTGACGGACAACTACCATACAAAGGAACGGAGAGAGTCTACAACTGCAAGCAAGAAAGTCCCATCCATAGGCTGTATGGGATCAAAGCCCCCTCTCAATTAGAGGTAGAATGGACATCACCATCCCAGAATCCTCAGGACTGGGGAATGAACTATAGAGTGGAATTACTAATATTCTACTATAGACTTATTGTGATTCTAGCAATGGAAGAAATTATATCAATGATGTGGATGGAGGCAGTGGCCATTGGAGGTTCTGAGGGCAGGGAGAGGGAAAAACAGGTGTAATACGGGGGCATTTTGGGGACTTGGGAATTTTCCTGAATGGCATTGCAACGACAGATACAGGCCATTATAAATCTTGCCATAACCTACAGAATTGTGTGGGAGAGTAAACTACAATGTAAACTTTAATCCACACTTAGTGGCAATGCTCTAAAATGTGTTCAACAATTGCAATGAATGTACCTCACTAATGGAGGACATTGTTCATGTGGAAAATGTGGGAGGTGTGGGGAGCTGAGCATATGGGAATCCCCTATATTTTTTATGTGACATTTGTATAATCTAAGTTTCTTTTTAAAATTTTAAAAAATAAAATTTAAAAAAAAAAAGAAAAAAACAGCCAAATTCAGCCTTACCAATCAATCAGACCCTGCCAATCACCTGAACCCCAAAAGTGTGTGAGAAATAAATATTTACTATTGTATACCACTGTAGTTTTGATTATAAATATATGCATTTTTAATCCCTAAAAAAAAGGATAGTTGGTTTTTATCAACAAGACCACAAGTGTTGAGGGCCTGGCCTCCCAGAAAGCACAGGTGGGCCACACTAATGGCAGGAAGGAGTCTGCCATTCTGGGCTCTGGTTTCACTTCCCAGCCTCCTATGTGAGCTGATCTATAAAGAGGTTATCCTTAGACCGAACTGGAGAAAAAGAGAAACTCAAAATCCAGCTTGGCCTTTTAACGAAGCTGCTATTCCCTCTGCCTGGAATGCCCTCCACACCCACACAGTCTTCTCCTTAAAACCAGAGGCGCCCTACTTCTCTCTCAGCTCGTGGTTCTCCCAGCGAGGCCAAATTCTCCACAGACTTGCTTTAACACCAGTAAACTTTCCTTCTTACCCTTTTCACAGATTATAGTGTGTTGATTTTAGTAAGTAACTCTTATTCCTCTGCCTCTTCCCCAACATACTAGGCAAGCTCCACGAGTGCAATTCTCCTCCTCACAGCACCACAGTCACCTAGAGTGCTCAGCACACAGAAGGCACTTAATAAATACTTGGCAAATAATGAAGGGATTAACTAATTAAAACATTACCTTATCAGGGATGTGACTGACATACTTCTAAGCTTCACATAGGTCAGAAAACAAGAGTGGCTGCTTCTCTCTCAATTATAAGAAAAATCAAACTGTGAAAAGCTTAGGTGTTCAAGTAGCCTGGCCCTCTCCCGTCCCAATTTCCATTATACCAACTGCTTAAATGTCAGGTCTACTTTATCAATCTTTCCTCTCAAAATTCAAAACGACAAAAAGGATGATTTTTCAGGGGA
>JAQZBX010016796.1:0-36142 GCA_029593785.1 Cabassous unicinctus | reverse complement strand
ATGGTGACTAGAGGGCAAAAAAAATTACAAACCACACTGAGAAACAGGAATACATGGACCAGTCCAATGAACAAGCTGAAAACCAGGAAGAGATGCAGAACATCAAACAGCTAACCAAAGCTTTCCAAACAAATATCATGAACCAATGTAATGAAGTGAAGGAAGAGATTAAGGATATTAAGAAAACACTGGGAGAACATACTGAAGAAATTGTAAGCATACATAAAAAGATAACGGATATGATGGTGATTGATGGCACAACACAAGAAATAAAAAAGATGGTGGATTCACATAACAGCAGATTTAAACAGGCAGAAGAAAGAATTAGTGATGTGGAAGACAATTCATCTGAAATCAAATAGATAGTAAAACGGATAGATAAAAAGATAGAAAAAATCCAGCAGGGACACAGGGATTTAACCGACAACACAAAATGTACAAACATATGCATTATAGGAATCCCAGAAGGAGAGGAGAAGGGAAAGGAAACAGAAAGAGTGTTGAAGGAAATAATGGCTGAAAAATTTCCCAACCCTATTGAAAGAGAAGAATGTACATGTCTAGGAACCACAGCATGCTGCAAACATTATAAATCCCAATGGCCAACTCAAAAACATATACTTGTCAAAATGTCCAATGCTCAAAATAAAGAGAAAATACTCAAGGCAGCAAGAGAAAAGAGAAACATCACACCCAAGGGAAGCACAATAAGATTAAGTGCTGATTTCTTATCTGAAACCATGGAAGCAAGACGAGAGTGGTATGACATAGTCAAAGTACTAAAAGAAAAAACTACGAGCCACGAATTCTCTATTCAGCAAAACTGGCATTCACAAATGTTGGACAGTTCAAAATATTCACAAATAAACAGAAATTAAGTGAATATGGAAATAAGAAACTTGCACTTCAAGAAATACTAAAGGAAGTTCTACAAGTTGAAAGGAAAAAACAGGGTAGAGAGAGTTGGAGGAGAGTGTAAGAACAACTAAAAAGACACAAAGAGAAATAAAAACAGCATATGATATACATTAACCCAAAGAAAATATGGCTGATGTAAGAAATTCGTTGTGAGTAATAACACTGAATGTTAATGGATTAAACTCACCAGTCAAGAGACACAGATTGGCAGAATGGATAAGGAAATATGATCCATCTATATGCTGCCTACAAGAAACCCACCTTCTACCCAGGGATTCAAGGAGGCTTGGAAAACAATTTTAAAAGCAAACACTAGCTAAAAAAGGCTAGGAGTAGCTATCCTAATATCAGACAAAATAGACTTTAAATACAAAACTATTTTAAGAGAGAAAGATGGACATTATATATTAGTAAAGGGGTAATCTCTCAAGAAGAGAGAATAATCATAAACATTTAAGCACCTAATCAGGGTTCCTCAAAATACATGAGGCAAACTCTGGAAAAACTAAGTGGAGAAATAAATGCCTCTACAATTACAGCGGGGGACTTTAATACAGCATTATCACCATTAGACAGAGCATCTAGACAAGAATCAATAAAGAAACAATCACTCTTAATAATACGTTTGAGGACCTGGACCTAATAGACATATACAGAACACCTAACCCAAATACAGCAGGAATTACATTTTTCTCGAGTGCACATGGATCATACTCCAAGATACACCACATGCTAGCCCACAGAACAACTCTCAATGAATTCAGAAAGATTGAGATTATGCAAAGTAATTTCTCTGAACAATGGAGTGAAATTGGAAATCACTAAGGGTCAGAGAGACAGATTAGGCACAAAGATATGGAAGTTAAACAACACACTCCCAGACAAACAGTGGGTCAAGGAGGAAATCTCAGAAAAAATCAGCAACTACCTTGAAACTAATGAAAATGACAACACATCATATTAAATCCTATGGGATGCAGCCAAAGTTGTCCTGAGAGTGAAGTTCATAGCCATAAATAAATACATTAAAAAAGAAGAAAGAGCTAAATTTAAAGAAAACCAACAACTGGTTCTTCAAGAAGATTGATAAAAAAGACAAACCCTTAGCAAGACTAACAAAGCACTGAGGCAAGAAAAAGATATAAAAATATTAAAGGCATCTAATTTGGAAAAGAAGAAGTAAAAATTTCATTATTTGCAGATGACATGATCCTATACATAGAAAGCCCTGAGAAATCTACAACAAAGCTTCTAGAACTTATAAAGGGGTTCAGTAATGTTGCAGGGTATAAGATCAATGCTCAAAAATCAGTAGCATTTCTGTACACCAATAGTGAGCAATTGGAGGAGGAAATAAAAAAAAAATTTCATTTACAATAGTAACAAAAAGAATCAAATACCTAGGAATAAATTTAACTAAAGATGCAAAGGACTTATATACAGAAAACTACATAACACTGTTAAAAGAAATCAAAGAAGACTTAAATAAATGGAAGAATATTCCCTGTTCATAAATAGGAAGACTAAACATCATCAAGATGTCTATATTACCCAAACTAGTCTACAGATTTAATGCAATCCCAAAAAAAATCAACACGGCATTTTTTAAGGAAATGGAAAAACTAACTACAAAATATATTTGGAAAGGTAAGAGGCATCCAATCATCAAAGACATATTGAAAAAGAAAAATGAACTGGGAGGTATCACGCTATCTGACTTTATAACATACTACAAAGCTACAGGGGTCAAAGCTGCATGGTATTGGCACAAGGATAGACATACAGACCAATGGAACCGAATTGAGAGTTCTGATATAGATCCTCACATATACAGTCATCTGATATATGACATTGCCACCAAGTCCACTCAGTCGGGAGAGAATGACCTCTTCAACAAGTGGTGCTTGGATAACTGGATATCCATATCCAAAAGAATAAGAGAGGAACACCCTCTCACACCTTATACAAAAATCAACTCAAGATGGATCAAAGATCTAAATATAAGAACCAGAACCATAAAGACATTGGAAGGTAATGTAGGGAAGCATCTACAGGAACTTGTAATAGGAAATGGTTTCATGAACTTCATACCCAAAGCTCAAGCAGCAAAAGAAAAAAGTAGATAAATGGGATCTCCTCAAAATTAAAAACTTCTGCATCTCAGAGGATGTTATAAAGAAAATAAAAAGGCATACTACCCAAAGGGAGAAAATATTTAGCAACCATATATCTGATAGGAGCCTAATATCCTGCATATATAAAGAAATCCTACACCTCGAAAATAAAAAGTTAAACAACCCATTTAAAAAATAGGCAAATGACCTGAAAAGACACTTTTCCAAGGAAGAAATACCATTGGCTAAAAAGCAAGTGAAAAAAATGTTCAATATTGCTAGGTATTAAGGAAATGCAAATCAAAACTACAATGAGATACCCATTAGAATGGCAGCTATTAAAAAACAGCACACTATAAGTGTTGGAGAGGATGTGGAGGAATGGGAACACTCATCCACTGTTGGTGGGATTGTGGAATGGTCCAGCCACTGTGAAGGACAATTTGGCTGTTCCTCAGAAAACTAACAATAGATTTTCCATATGATCCAGCAATTCCACTGCTGGGTATATACCCAGAAGAATTGAGAGCAAAGGCACAAACAGATATATGCACACTAGTATTCACAGCAGCATTGTTCACTATTGCCAAAAATTGGAATCAACCCAAATGCCCATCAACAGATGAATGGATAAACAATGTGGTATAAGCATACAATGGAATATTACTCTGCTCTAGGAAGGAATACAGTCTTAACACATGGGATAACATGGATGAATCTTGAGAACCTTATGTTGAATGAAGCAAGCTAGGCATTGAAGGACAAATATTACATGAACTCACTGAAATGAATTAAGCAAATCAAGCAGACTCAAGTTCTTGTCTGGAAGATAGGTTTACAGGAAACAGAAAGGGAAAAGAAGTTTGTGAACCAACACCTATATAGACAAAATATTTGATAATGTGGAAGTGTGTTCTTGGACAGTGAAGGAATATGACAGGAGAGTAGGAATACTATTTGATTGGGCAGTGCAGGCTTGACAGGGGGTTAGAGTGGGAAGTGTAGTTTGAATGGACCATGGAACTGAGGGAGGGTTGGGGATTTGCGGGTATGTCGTTGAAAGTACAATGTTGGAAACACTCTTGTGGAAATATGATGAAGATGGGTTGCTGGTTTAGGGTGTTGGATGGGGCCATTCGGGACAGGGTGCACCTGGGGCAGGCTTCTAGAGAATGTACGAGTGATCCTTTTGTCATAAGGTGTTGTATCAGGGGGTGGAGACCCACATAATGGGCAGGAAAGTTTTGAACTCCTATCCTAGGGATGAGTTACATGTTCTCAAACAGAGGTTTGGGAGTCTCTTGAGAGCATGGGTGGCTCCTAATAGAGGAGGACAAACCAGTGTGTCAAGAACTCACTGTTGTTGCATATAACTATGAGACTTGTCATCCAAGGAGTGAAGCTGCGTGGTTGCTCTGAGTCCCAAGGGGAGGCAGATGGAGAAATAAAATAGATGGAAAAGGAGGTATTTAGTAGGCAATGGAAGTGTCCTACATGATCTTGTAAAGATGGACAAAGGCCATGTCAAATAGCATCAAAATTTATAAAGTGATATGCTCTAAAATGTAAACCATAATGTAATCCATTGACCATGTTTAATAGCTACGTTTCACTATTTTGTATATCAATTGTAACACATGTACCATCCACCTATAATGTATTATTATGGGAAGGGGGAAAAGGGGAAAGATGTTGAGTATATGGGAGGCCCCTGTACACTGTATGCGACTTTACTGTCACCTAAAACTTCTTTGAACAAAAAATGAAAAGAAGGAAGACATTGGAGAATAAATGAAAGAAAATGTCAGTATACATACAGGACAAAACATCTTAAAATGATGGAAGACAAAATGCCATAAAAAATGTAAATATTTTTCATTATTTTAATATCCCAATTTTTAAATTGTATTATATTTTTAGTTTTTTTTTATTTTTATGTATTTTTTTCTAATATTTAAAACTATCATTATTTCATTTTCCTATTAATTTAATTGTCTGTTTTATTGGCCTCATTTTTGAAGAAGCTTTGGCTCACAAAAGGGTTACAACTGTGGCAGGGGATGATCGTTGGTGTGGGGTGTCAGTGATGGTGGATGCATGGGAGGAAGTTCACCTGGACATACATATAAGGTATATAAATATGTTCAAATGTTCATGGGGCATTGTCACAGTGTTTAGAGATCCACACAATAACAGAAAATGTATTGAATTTCCATCCTGAAGAACTCTGCCACATTCTCAAACACAAATGCAACAATCTCCCAAGTACAGAGGCAATGACTAGTGAAGGAAGATGGTCCACTGATGGGCCCTTGATATTGATGACTGTGCTTATGAGACTTTGCTCTTGAAATTGAAACAGCCTAGTGTTATAGGTTGCCTAAGACTTACCTTCTGAGAGCCTCCTTGTTGCTCAAATTTGGCCTCTCTCCAAGCCAAACTCAGCATATATATGCATCACATTCCCCCCAGAATGGGACATGATTCCCAGGGATGAGCCTCCCTGGCACCAAGGGATTATTACCATGCACCAACTAGCAATGCAACTGGAAATAGACCTTGAATAAAAGTGGGAGGAATGTAAAGCAAATGAGTTTATTTGGCTAATAGACTTCAAAGTAGTTGGGAGGTCATCACAGAGGTAATGCTTATACACATCTCAGCAGGATCTCATAGAGTGTCAAAGTGACTACTACACCAAAAAGTGGGACCCCTTAGAGATCTGGAGACCTCCAGGTCCTATGCTCAGGGCAGATAGTCCAAGAGTTTGTTGCTTTGCCAGTGAGCCCTATTTTGGAGTTTGTGTTCATGAGAGTGACAGAATTGGACTCAGTTATGGCTTCCTTACACATGGCTCATCTATCCCTTTTATTGGAGCCTTTAGTTGGTGCTGGAATTCGTAGGTGTACATCCAAGAGACTGAAATCTTTGGGATGTCCATGTACCGGCTAGGCCCTGAACCTCAGCAGAGTAGCAACACCTAATTTCCAGTTCATTGGACTCACCCAGGACAACTAACAAGGAGGTGAGGATGGAAAACCACCATACCAAGGAAATGAAAAAGCCTACAACTGCAAGCAAGAGAGTCCCATCCATCACCTGTATGGGATTGAAACCCCCTCTCAATTAGAGGCAGAGAAGACATTACCACCAGAATCTTCAGGATTGGATAATGAACTATGGACTAGAGTGGACTTACTGGTGTTCTATTATAGACTTATTATGATTCTAGCAATGGAAGAAATTATAACATTGATGTGGAGGCAGTGGCCACTGGAGGTTTGAGGGCAAAGAGTGAGAAAAACAAATGTAATACAGGTGCATTTTGGGGACTTGGGAATCGTCCTGAGTGACATTGCAATGACAGATATAGGCCATTATATGTCTTCCCATAACATACAGAATTGTGTGGAAAGAGTGTATACTACACTGTAAACTATAATCCATCCTCAGTGGCAATGCACCAAAATGCGTTTATCAATTGCAATGAATGTACCACACTAATGAAGATGTTGTTTATGTGGGAAAATATGGGAGGTATCGAGAGTGGGGCATAAGGGAATCCATATATTTTTATATAACATTTATGTAATCAAAGTATCTTTAAAAAATAAAAATACATATAAAAAAAGAAAAAGAAAACTTCACTGAGCTGGAAGTGAGAGTTTTTTTTGGTTCCAGTGAAACACTTATTAACTATGCATGTGCAAAACACTAATGACTAATTCATGGCATGGCTCCCATAAACCTGACTGATTACTTGGAGTTTTTCCCTATAAGAGGAGGTTAGCAGAGATAGTCTTAGACTGGCCTTTAGTAAGAATTTCTTTACATTGGACAGAAGAACCCCAACTAACTGAACTTTGATTTCATATGAATGAGAAGAGGACTGAATTTTGTAATCCCCTCATGTATATATTTTTTCTTCTAAGGCCAAAGTCCTCAGTAGGGCTACCAGGGCCCATATATATTTCAAGCAGGAAATAGATATATGATCTAAGAGTTAGAAATAGTGCTTCTATGGTGAAAAGAGGGACCTGTATGCAGAACACATGTGGACAGATTAAAAATAAATAAGAGACTTTGCATATATTTTATTCATTACGGCGGTCATGCTTTAAAGGTGATAAGCATTATGATACAATTTTTTTATGATCTGTGATGATCCATATATTCTTGACAAGAAGGAGTCATAGCATTCTTCTCAGAGGAGAGGAAAATCTGTGGGATAAGGATTACAAGAAATCAGTTGAAAATTTAGAACATATGGTAAGAAGATTTTGCAGTGGAAGGACTGTCTAGCATAGCTGGAAAAAAAAATGGTCAAGAAGCTTTAAAGACCTAGCTCATATTGGAGTACATAATTGTTGTTGGCCCCCTCTTGTGTATGATTGTATACTTTTCTTCTGCATTGCATTTTATCTTAGATAAAGTGGGGGGAAGATGACGAATTCTTTTTTGGTTTAAACAATCCATTTAGTGTTGTGTATTACACAGAAGCATAAAAATGCTCTATTTGGAAATAATTTATTCTGATTAGAAGCCAAGTTACATTGTAACAAGTTTACAAGTTACATTGTAAACTCCCCCTGGAGTTGTGTAACACAGCACATTAATTTAGAATAAGTTTTGTCTTTCTGTCTTCCCTCTAAACCAATAGATTTTTGGTTTACCCCAATTCTCACAATAATATGCTTACTCTCACTTCAAAAGTTGGGGATGGAAGTGATGCATTTTCAACAAAATATGTAGCCATCACACCAGTATAGACATTTTAAGAACTTTGCCTGTTTGTATATTCTATTCCTTAAGTTTTACACAGTCAGTAGAATATGACTATGTAAATCTATGGATTTTCCAAAAACCATGACATTTTTATGTCAATTAGCAAGTTCCTTTTTCATCAATATTTGTAAAGGCAAAGGAGTTTCAACTTGGAATAAATTTTAGTTATCATGTATTCAAACCCTGATAATATATGAGTGATGAAACATAGAAGATTTTAGACAGGAAAGGGGTCAAAATATACTTAAACCCATGTGCTATGACTGCAATCACAAATCCTTTGCATTGGCCATGTTTGTTGTTAAAATATGAACGGATTTTGTTTTTAATCTTCTCTATTCACATGAACTCTTATCTAAGTTCATTCTTTGCCTCCAGAGTTTCCTCATGGTATGATTCACCACTTCATTTCTGAGCATGTAGGTTAAAGGGTTTAACATGAATGGAAAAGTATGTGCCTTCCTTATGGGAGTAGCTTGGGCTGGAGGTTTTGTCCATGCTACCATTCATATCCTCTTCACACTTTGGCTGCCCTTTTATTGCCCAAATATCATAGACCATTTCATGTGTGACTTGAACCCTTTATTAAAACTTGTCTACATGGATACCTATACCCTTGGTCTCTTCGTTGCTGCCAAAAGTGGGTTCATATGTCTCTTAAACTTCCTCATTTTGATGGTTACTTATATGGCCATCCTGTGCACTTTGAAATCTCACAGCTTTGAGGGGAGACATAAAGCCCTGTCCACCTGTATCTCTCATATAATTGTGGTCATCTTATTCTTTGTGCCCTGCATATTTGTGTATCTTCACCCAGTGACCACCTTCTCCATTGACAAAGCTGTGGCAGTTTTATACCATGGTAACTCACATGTTGAATCCCTTGATCTACACTCTTAGGAATGAAGAGATGAAAATGCTATAAGGAAGCTCTGGGATCAAAAGATGATTTCAGTTGAGATATATTCAAGACAATACAAAAAGTGATTTTATCCTTTAAATTTAAAAGAGAAAAGATTATTTCTAGGTGTTTAAAACCAAGTGAACACTATTTGTCAAAAGTAGTTTGATGTTGGTTACAGGAGCATGAAAAAGGATCAATCAGGTAATTATTTATAATTATAAAGATATCTCATTTAAATTTACTTGTTGTCCATTTGGTTGCCAATCCTAATGTACTGTCAGAATCAGAGTTTATTTTAAAATACAGATACCCAGGACACAGCTCAAGTGATTTTAAGTAGTTGTACTGCTGTTGGATTGCTGTTACTGCATTTTAAGAAAATAAGCCAGATAATTCTGAAACAGGTGAAATTTACACACATTTTGAATAATTGTGCTATAAATTGTGTCCACAGCTTTAGCCTGTTTTGAAGTTACATTATTAATGTACTTTTTGAGAGTTATCCTTTATAGAAGAGGATGAGACCCATGAAACTCTCGTATCTTCATAAATCATATAATACACAATTACCATCTTTGCAACTGCAAAAAAATTAAAATATTCTGAAAAAATAGGAATACTTTCAGTTTATATTGTCTTTCTTCTCTTTCTATAGTTTCTAATCTTAAATCAAAATCTGGTCTAATTCTTTCTTTTTCTTTTTCTTATTCTCCCAAAGAAATTTTAACAGTTCTTTTTGCTGCATTATTTGGACTAAAACTACTTGTTCTTATTAATTCTATCTAGTCTTTCACATTAGGAGCCTTGCTTTACCATTTTACTGTGTTTTGATAGATTGATTTACTCACACCAATTTATACATATTCTTAATCTAAATCTGCATTCTTGTTGGTGTGAACCCATTGTAAATAGAACTTCTTGAAGATGTTAATTTAGTTAAGGTATGGCCCAACTGAATGAGGCAGGACTTAATCCAGATTACTCGAGGACTTATAAAGAGTTCAAAGGAGGAAGTCAAGTGAAAAAAAGCAAAGAAGAGCAGAAGAAAAGAGAGGAAATGGCCATGTGATGGTAAATCCAAGAAATTCTAAGGATCACCTTCAGCCAGCACCAGAAAGATAAAGTCTTCTGGGAGAAAGCAAATGTTATATCTTGTATCAGATTTCTGGCCAAGAACCAACAAATACTTGTTGTTTAAACCAACCCATTGTGTGATGTTTGTGATAGCAGCTCAGGCAAACCAAGACACTGTGTGAAGGAGAGTTTATGTATCTTGTTTTGTATGTGCATTTTGGAGAAATATATTATTGGGATTAGCATAGGGCCTGAATAAGAATATTCCAAGTTCAGTTCTTGGTTTTACTGTTTATAGTGTGAACTTTGACAAACACAACATATTTAAGTTTAAAGGGAGAAGTTTATCAGAATCAAATAGAATAATCCTGTAAAGTTCTTTGAAACTCTACATGCTACATAAATGTTAGTTATAATAACCATTCTTTATTATTGGAGCCCCCAAAATAGAATAGAATAACTCAACTGGCCCTGAGTGCTAACCTACTTCTTTTTAAATTTAGAAGGGATAGCATGTAATATTTCTGTCTATGCTATGAAAAAGAATACTGTGAGAGCTGACTGGTCTTGTAAGAAGGTTTTTAGGCTTGAATGGACCCCAAACTCATCAGCCTTTCTACAATCTTTCCTGGTTTTTCAAACATCATAGACTCTGGTGCTTCCAGACCCTTGGAGCTGATCTATTTATAAGTCTTATTTCCTTTTGCCAAGCCCTTTTTCAAGACTCAGTGTCTCATTTTCTAGGACCCTGAGGTTAACACAGCAGGTAAACAGATTATGAGCAGACTTAAAATAAAGGGACATATTTGTTCAAAGGAAGTATTGTAGTGCAGGATTTATAAGCAGACTCTGGAGTCTGATTTCCTGGATTGGAATGTGACCTGGGAAAGTTTATTTCTTCATCTGTGAGATGGTAATAATAATACCAACCTCATGAAATTAATGGGTTCATAGTATAAGTCAATATATTTTAAGTGCTTATAACAGTGCCTGGTCCATAGTAAACATTTTAAATATATATAAATGGGGTTATTTGGCTTCTAGAACTAGCAGAAGCCTCATGTGGCCTGGGTCAGGATCTCTGTGGATTTTGTCCTGGTCCAGATACATTAGGTACCTTCTTTCATAACTAACTCTGTTACATGGCTTTTTCTTTTAATTCAGTCATTGATATTACTGAATTTTGAGACATTATTCAGTCTTTGAAAGTTCTATAAGTAGCCAAATTTCAGATGATATGGAAGAATTCAGGGTTCTGAGGTCAACAAAATTGTGATTGAATTCCTTCTCACTAATTGACATAAAAAAACATGCATTTCAAAATCTATCAGAGTTTTATTTTAATTTTAGCTCATAGGTACAATGAAATCCAGTACCTATTTCTTCAGTTATCTCAAGCATTAGATGAGATTATAAGTACAAAGCATCCAGGGGAGTGCCTGGAACTTAGTAGGAGCTTAATAAATATCAGTTTCACTGCCTCCCTCATTTCTTCATCAGTGTCAGATTTCTACCTGATTTTTTTAAAGTGTGTGACTTATATTTATTATTTTGATGCAAGAAGATATTATATTAAGAGGCCATAAGAAACTTACATATTTCTTAGAGTGAACCCAGTAAAATTAATGTATGATGGACCTGATTAGCACGGTGGGAACTGTAATTTAAAAGTTTGAATGCTTTATTCATATGTATTAATAAAATTGATTTAAGAAAAAAAAATTCTCAATGTACCCAAATCAAAACCAGATTAAAGAAGTCCCCAAAATGTAATGAATTTTTAAATGACATATAAAAGAACTGAAGTATAATAATTTACAAATGTATTGAAAGTTATTATTTATTTATTACAATGTGCAGGCCCTATGGTATGAAGTCATTTTCTTGTTTAATTCTCATAAGTCTTATGATGTATGTAACCGTTATTCTTCCTTTCCCAAAGAGTTAACTGAACCTTAGGTAATTTAAATAAGTTACCCAAAGTCACAAGCTGGTGAATGCATAATATAGTGTTTGAATCCATGTGGCATGGCTCCAGAGCATACACATCTGAATAAATTGTAGTTGAGAGAGATAAGCATGAGAAAAGTAAACATATTAAAAAAACAACATAAATTCAGTGTGAAAAGTGCTAAAAAGCAGTGAAGCAAGTGATGTGATAGAGAGGGACTCAGAGTGGCAGGGTCCACTTTAGACTGGGTGTCACAACCCAAGAGCAAGTATTTATAGTTTTTATCTAACCATGTCCAGGGATGAGAGACAATTAGTTAAAAGGACATGAGCAAAACCATTAAAGGACTGACTTGTAGTGAGAGGGGAATTTTATTTGACCTGGATAAGTATCATTATATGCTCTCATCTACTCTGACTTGAAGGTCATCAATGAGTTTACTGTAATTGTTAAAAATTCAGTGCACATAAAATCTGTATGAATAGAAATAAAATGAATGAACTGAATCAAACTTTCCATGTGTCCTTTCTGGCAATTTCTTTCTATAGAAAACTCTTTTGTCTCATCTAGATCTTCACACTGTTGACTTGCCATCACCACTAAATCTACAGTTCAAGTGCCTCACCCCTTGCCTTCTCCCTTTGAGAGGACTTCCCTTACCACTCATTGTAAAGCCATTGGTTTCTCCATGTTTTATTCTCTATCTCATCACCCTGTAAAAATTTCTCTATGATATTTTGACAATCTGATTTATCTGATTTATTCGTTTTCTCCTCTTTCTAAATTACAATGTACCATGAAAGGAAAGGCAATATCTGTTTCATTTACTACTGCATCAGCAGTAAATACAACAAAGCTTGTCATAGAATAAACACTTAATAAGCGTTCACTGAATAAAGGCCATTATCTTCACGTTATCCTCTGAAGAGTAACTATATTTGTAAAAGTACCCTTGTTAACTGGAATGCTTTTGAAAATGATGATATTCCAATCTTGGTGATAAATTGAGATGCAGAAATTAAGGTCAGTTTCATATATTTTAGCTGAAGGCATAGAATCATCTGCTTAATTTGAATAGACAGATTATATGTAACTAAAGACTTAATTGAATATTTGGAAGGGCTAGAGTCACAGAGTCTGGGTTCAGACAAGAGGAATTAAATGCAGAAGCAAACCTCTACAAGATGTGGCATGCTAAGGAGGGACCTGCTGCAACTCTGACACCAAGACCTTGCAGCCACTGGACAATCAGGAAAGCTATCACTTTTCCTGATGTCAGAGCCATTCTTGTATGAGCCTATCCAGATAGTGTGCTCTGTGATTAAGGCCAAAAGTGACTCTAACAGGGACCTCCCTGAGCTTCCAAGAAGTGAATCTTCATAAAATAAGGTTCCATGTAAGGGTATAACTGATCACGGAATCAGCCAGCCATTTCAGTGCAAGTCAGGATTGAAAATTGTATTAAGCAGAAAATATCTGTGGAATGTCTATTCCCTTATGGTTTGGACCCCTGTGAAGTACATACAAAGCCAAGTTTTTGCGTGTGAGGTTTTTATGAGTGGAACATTTGTCAGCCTGAACTAAATGAGACAGAGAAGGAACAAATTGAAGGAAGAATGACTTGAAGGGTAGAACCATGGAAAACATAGTCTGGACTGAAAAGACCTTCTCAGGTCAAGAGAATGAGTTCACTGCTGGAAGGGGCAGGTTCACCCCTATGCTTTGAGGGGGCTGTCCCATCTGCCCTGACACTTGGGGGTGGATAGTCTTTGTGCCTCATTTTTCAAGACATTTTCTACTGCCTCAGTGCTTGGAGATGTTGAGGTCTGTGCCCTGGGGTTCACAGAGAGCTTGGCTGTGACTCCATGCATGGAGAGGATAGGATCTGTGCCCTGACATTAGCATAGAGCCTTACCTACCCAGATGCTCAGAGAGTGTGACACCTTTACTCCAGTGTTTGGGAAGAGCATGGCCACTGCACAAGTGCTTGGAAAGGGTGGTTCTGCAATCCATTAGGCCCAGAGGACAAAACATTGATGCATTATTGATTCTCAGACCTTGAAATCTGATGGAGCTTGCCCTGCTGGTTTTCAGAATTGTTTGGGAATTATGACCCCTGGTATCCTTCCAATTCCTTCCTATTGGAATAGGAATGACTACCATGCCTGTCCCTTCATTGTATATTGGAAGTAGATAAATTCTTTTCTAGATTTCACAGGTCCATAGAGGGGAATTGTGCCAAACAGACCACCATAATCGATTTTGATAAGATTTTTCACTTAGCATTGTTACTGAAATGACTTAAGACTTTCAGGATGTTGTGACACAATGAATGTATTTTTTATATAGAAAGAACGTGTCTTTTTGGGGTCCAGAGGTTGGAGTGTGGTGGTTTGATTCTTTACGTACCCCAGAAAAAGATATTCCTAAACTTAATCCATTCCTGTGGTTGTGAACCCATTGTATATAGGACCTTTTGGTGATGTTACTTCAGTTAAAAATTTGTCCACCTCAGTCATTATGGGTCTTAATCCTATTACTGGAGTTCTTTAAAAGGAAGGTGAAATTCAGACAGATTGAGAGAAAATCATAGTCAGCAAGAAGCTGAAGTTCACCTGAACCAACAAGAGCAGGGAGAAGCCAGGAGAGACCTCCATGTGCATTGCCCTGTGACACAGGAGCCCCAGACCAAGGATCCAGCAGCCAGTCCCAGAAAGCCAGTCTTCAAAAGGAAAGCATCGCTTTGGTAACATCTTGATTTTGGACTTCTTCTAGTCTCAAAACTGAGTCAAATAATTCCCATTGTTTAAGCTCACACACTGCATGGTATTTGCTTTGGCAGCTAGAAAAGTAGATAGTGTTATGTTCACATTTTCATCTAAATTTTACTGAATACCTGCTATGTAAGGCATTTGTGCTTAGTGTTGAAATAGAAAGATGAATGAATAAGATATTCCTCAAACTTCTGCCACAGCACAATATAGCATATATTTACATAGCAATTCTAAAGTAAATCTTTCTTACTTTTGACACATTTTGTTAGATGGAAACTTTCTTAATTAAAAAGATGCTTATCTAATTTTATTTTAAATAAAATCCAAATTCCTTATCAAGATCTATCATATCCTCAAGGTTTGCTCCCTATTCATCTTTTCAGCCTCATTGTGTCTTACTTTCTCCCTTTCCTGTTTACCCTCCAGAACCACTGATTTTTAGGAATCTTGAATTTGCCAAATGCCTCTCAATAATTGTCCTTCCACTTGGAACAGCATTTCTCATGGTAGTAACTTCTAATTCTTTGGATCGCAGCTTTAATAGTGGTCTTCTTTAACTTTTGCTTCCACAGTAGAATTTGTCCACTTCTTTTCTGTCATGGTATACTCTTGTGTCTATAGAATTTATCACAGATGAGATCTGATCACTAAGTCGTTAGCTTACATTCTTGTAAGGTCAATCTAAACAGATTCTTTTTTAAAAATTATTATTTGAATAACCACTGTATCCTGATACCATAAAATAGTACTGGCACATTATATTTTATCAGTAAAATTTAAAAAGACCAATCAATTTGTAAATAATTAGTTATTATATTTAAATTGGAGATAAAATTTTAACCTACCTTACAAAACTTTAAGCAAGAATCATTTGAATGTGAATATTCTCACTGTTCTGATTTTGTGATAATCAGGATAGGCTAAACATTCACTATATTAGAAACCATGCATGTGTTCCCAGATCTAGTTTTTCTCCCTAGGTCTGGTTTTTAGTATGCTGGTGATAAACTAAGCCTGATTTATTATATGACCATCCTGTATGGGAAAAGAATGAAATTTTGGGTATCTTTGGTCAACCTTAAGAGATATAGCAGGGGGGACGGATGTGGCTCGGGTGGTTGGGTGTCTGTCTCCCATATGGAGGGACCTGGGTTCGATCCCTGGGTCCTCCTGGTAAAAATTTTTAAAAAAGAAAAATATGGAAGGCATTTGTGCCATCAGGTCCTGCAAGCGAGTGAGCCGTTAGGCCCCATGAGCCATGCAGCAAGATGATGACATAACAGGACAGTGACACAAGGGAGAGTCAAGATGAGATGCACTGAAAAACCAGGAATTAAGATGGCGCAGGCAGTAGAAAGCCTCTCTCCCACATCAGAGTTTCTGAGGATTGAATCCCAGTGAAGACAGGAGGAGAAGGATGAGAAGAGAGGGCAGGAAACAGACACAGAGTCGCTCAGAGAATGGACACAGAAAAAACAAAAATGAGGGGGGTGGTAAAAATTGATAAAAATAAATAAATAAATAAATCCTAAAAAAAACTGTAGAGGGGAGGAAGATTCGGACTATAGTTGGTAGTAATACTTTGATCATGCTCTTTCATGATTTGTTAACAAATGTTTCACATCAATGCAGGGTGTTTCTGTGGGAGGGTGATGTGTGGGAGCCTTGTATGATGTTATGCATGTTTGTTTTGTAAGTTCACAATGTTTACTGAACACTTATAGTTTATGTATGTTCATGTATGAATGACACACTTCAATAAATCATTTTTAAAAAAGAAAAAGAAAAAAAAAACAAAAGAGATATAGCAGGGGAATGGATGTGAATTAAATGGTTGGGTGTCTGTCTCCCTATGGAGGGACCTGGGTTCAATCCCCAGTAACTCCTGTAAAAATAAAAAAAAGAAAAATATAGAAGGCACATGGGCTGCCAGGCTCCACAAGTGGGTACGCTGCCAGACCCCATGCACAGGTGAGCCTCCCAGGCCCTGTGAGTGGTGTGCCCTCCAGCCCCACAAGCGGGTGCACCATCAGGCCCCACAAACACACAGCAAGATGATGACATAACAGGAGAGTGACACAAGGGAGTGCCAAGAAGCACTGAAAAACCAGGAACTAAGGTGGCACAGGCAGTAGGACACCTCTCTCCCTCATCGGAGGTTCCGGGGATGGAATCCCAGTGAAGACGGGAGGAGAGGGATGAGAAGAGAGGGCAGGAAATGGACACAGAAAGTTGCCCAATGAATGAACACAAAAATAGCAAAAATGTCCAGGGGTGGGTAAAAATGGATAAAAGTAAATAAATCCTTAAAAAAAAAGAAAGTATAGGGGAGTAAGATATGGACAATAGTTAGTAGTAATACTTTGATGATGTTCTTTCATAATTTCCTAACAAATGTTTCACAACAATGCAAAGTATTTGTGGTGGGGTGATGTGTGGAAGCCCTGTATAACGTTATGCATGTTTGTTTTGTAAGTTCACAATGTTTACTGTACACTTATTGTTTATGTATGTTCATGTATGAATGATATACTTCAATAAATTATTGGGAAAAAAAGAATCGTTTGCAAATTAAGGTAAGGAAAGGAAAACTTTCTATCACAAATTGGGGAAAAAAGTGATAATTTCACCTTATTGCAACAAATAAGTAGGCTTATATTTTATTCTCAATAGCAACTTAACTTCTAATGGTTTGGAAGCTATTTTTTCTTCCATGTTACATCTCCTTGATGCCAATTATTTGATTGTTCTAGAAGCTTCTTTAAATATAGATGTCCTTTCAACATTGGGTGAAAAATCCCAGTGAATTTAGTTAAGTAAGAAGCAGTTTTGGACACACTACAATTCCAGGACTCAATATTAATTGTTGTAGTTAGAAAGGATAAAAGGTCCGTTGCTTTTTGCCCCTGCCAGTGAGAATACATTATCTTCTTAAGAACTGCCATTACTATATCAGGAGATGCTTTGCGAAGCTTAAAGCCCTATATAAAAAAGACTTAATAGCCAAGAAATCTCAAGCATAACTTGTTTGTGACGTACCCATACTTTAAAAATCTCATGTATAACTTTTTTCTTCAAACACAGTAGAATTAGGGGTAAAAATCCTGAATTGATGTTGTTCTCTTTCAAGTACTGGATAAGAATTTAGTAGGAAAAATTTTCCTGTTAAATGGCTAGTTACTATCTTCCTATGTAAATATAGAATTTGCTTGCATTTTTAACAAATTGTCTTAAGAAATGAAATTTTTTGTTTTTCTCTCATAGATTCCATTTTAAAAGGTCTATAATACAAGTAATAATTTTCTGAAATATTTAGAAAATCCTATGGAGAAATGGACACACATAACCATATGAAATCAAATCTGTTCCCAAGGAAGAAGGCAGATTTTCTTCCCTCTGTGGTCATACTTAGTAGAAAGAGGGATTTCCAGGTGCCTATGAGTGAGTTAAAATTTTTTCCTTCAGATTGGGAAAAAGGCTTTGAATGGCTAATAGTGGAAATCACACTTATCAACTGTGCGCATTTTCTTTTTATGTAGGAATTAATTTCACTTGAGCTTGTAAGAAATGAACAGTTAAAAAAAAGTCTGGTAGCAACAAAGGGATTATGAAGAAAACCAAAATTAGATTCCAAAACCAGTTTTCCTGCTTGGGTAAATTATATACATTATATACAGAATTGGTTTCTTCAGCTATAAATTGTGGATAACAATATTTATTATTATAAATGTTAAATATGATTCACTAAATTTGATTGTATATATAAAAATACATTTTGTTCAGTGATATATGTGTGTGTGTGTATGGACATAGCATCTGACACAGTTAGGAATCACAAATGATTGTGATTTTTTATTTCCTTTCATTAATATTTTCTCCCTATTTTAAAGTAATCAATGGAATGAAAAATTTGTTTTCTCCACATTTTGTTTTGCATTTTAGAAGGAGATAAGTTTATGATACATTTTGATATGCAGAAATTGAAGTTTAATACTGTATAACAAAACAAAAATTGAGTATCCATATTGGTCCAGGCACTGTGCTACATATGCTTTCATCTATTTTAGCTCAATAGGTACTTATAAAAATCATGAAAGCTGCCATCATCTAATTTTACAAAATTAAATGTACAACTAAGTATGGTGAATATCACTTAATAATGGACTCCCAGCTAGTTTTAGAAAAATATAGTGTTTTGGAAATAGGTTTTATCTTAAGAAAAGATTTTCTCTATACACAATTGTTGCTTAAAGCATCAACACTATAGAAACATTGAGTAAGGTAAAATTGATTCTGCATTTAACTAATGATGAGGTTTATGGGAAAAAAAACAGTGGAATAAGGGTTTTTCTTTTTAATGACCTGTGCTCTAAGGTTATTAGTGGGGTGGAGATATTTATAAGCAACTGTAATTGTCAAGTAGCCGATTGGAGACTTCTTCAAGGCAAGTTCAGTATCACTGAAAAATAAGAGGAAGAAAAGTAGACCTGATTTTACCCTCAGCATAATGAGTTCTGAAGTAAACATTGAGCTTAATGAGATAGTGGAACCTCTTTGATGTTTGGGAGTCTACTATTTTTGAAAGGTTTGACACAAATTGGTGTTCTATAGACATTTTTTCCATTATATGAATAAATGAAAAATTAGCCTTTACAATATACCTTTTTTCAATATCTATTATTACTTTTTATAAAATTATGCACTGAATTAAGGAAATGGAAAAACATTCTGTATACTTGAGAAATATCATAAGTTCTGGATCAAAATGAGAATTGTAAAAGAATAATTAGGGAAGTTAGCAAAACAGGTCATTATTTATTCTGTTATGGTCCAAGGTAGGAAAATTGGATGTGGTTGAGTCTTTTATAGTAATCCATGGTAAGAATTTGAACAGGGGATGGCACAATCAAAATCAAATTTGAAAAAAAGGCCCTATGAGATGCTATAGGAGCACAGAATGTTGGAGACATGAATGAAAACAAACATACCTGAAGTACCCTATTGCAGTAGGCCAGGGATGTACTGAGGATAATCCAAATTATGATACATTTTGAAGGTAGAGTCAACAGGATTTATTAAAGGTCATCAATGACAGAGGATTTAAGGAGTGAAGGATACCGTGAGATATTTATTCTTTACAATAGCATGGGAAGTGGAAATAGTAAATGAGGTGGGGAACAACTAGGAAGAAATAGGTTAGTGTGAAAAATTAAAAATTTAGTCATAAATACTGATTTGATATTAAATTAGTGATATCCATTTGGTAGTTGCAATATATAAGCTTATACACTAGAGGAGAGATAAGGGCCTCATGTAGCAAATTGTGATGCTTCAGCTTTTATAGGTTAGGAAAATGCAGAAGATCCAAACAAAAGACAATAGGAAGGAGGTTTCAGTGAGACCTACAATGTTATGCAAACAAATCCCCCCAAATCATACATTGCAGTCTTCCACCACTAAACAAATAAGCCATTTTATCTGTGAACCACTGTTTTGTGTTTTCCTTAGTGCTCATATATCCACTCTGGCACTTTGTTATTGTTTGAGAATGCTGGTTAGTTTGAAACAGAAGAAAGCAGCATCATTTTTGCTTGAAATGGGAGCAGTCTCCTGTTGATGTCACAAAAATATGCACCAAACCATTTAAACCATGGAAACCTCTCTTGGTAGTGGCCTCTCTTTGTAGGTCAAGATGAGAGGAACCACAGTCTTATAGATGTATTAATAATCTATTTCAAGACCCTAAAACACTGGTGCAGACACAAAGGTGTATGAGTTTAATTCCAGTGGATGTGTCCATACCGCTAGTCCTGGACAAAATAAACACCAGTGTCAGAGATTGGAGTGTCACCTTTTCCATAAAGAAGATGCTTGAATAGCTTGAAGTTGCTGTTTTTATTTTTTCATCTGTGTTAACAATGAATGCAGTTTCTTGAAAAGTTCATGGAATTTATACTGTGGAAATAAGGTTTCCAAAAAGCCTTGCAAACAGAAATAAACCATTCTCCTCTTTAGCTGGTTGTGCTGAAACATTTCAAATACACAAAGAATATCTTTCCATGTTGTCTCAGCTCCAATAATGATCTTCAGTTCATCTGGCATAATTGCAAGTAATTTAGTTTTTCCTGCAATTCTTGTACTCATTTCAATAGCTCTGTCTCTGCACGGAACAGTCTCTGCAAAAATGAAGCTCTGAAACTTTTTAATGAATCTGATCCTTGCTCCGGGGTGGTCCACCAATATATATGGTTAAATATTTTTCTGATGAAGTAGGTTTTTGATATTCTTTCACAATCACTGATTTATCTCTTTTAATCAAATAATTCATACATGAGAAACAGCATTACCGTAAGTGGAATATTGTCATCCACATTATTGAGAAGCTGAGCTGAGACTGAAAGATGTTCAGGATTTGAATCAGTCTTTGGAATTAAAGGAGGCACTTAGAAAAAATGATTTCCTTATATGTTGACATAATCTTTCTCACAGTTTGCCCTTGTTGTCTGACATTTTAATCATTCCCTCTGCCAAGCTATCAGGAAGAGATTTAACTGCATTTGAAACACTCCTCAGAGAATTGCAAAGTGGAATTTACAAGTGTCCATCTTGTGAGCCAAACTGCCTTTTCCTTTACAGTAGGCTTTGTTCTCCAGGGCTATGTGTTCTCATACACATAGTCAGTCAAAGCTGGTGATACTTTCACAACTGCAGGAGTAAATAATAACTTCAGATATGCATTTAGATCCATTTTATTTCTTTTCTAAAAGATCTCTATCCATATTATTAAAAGCCTTTTCACCAGAAAGCTTCAATATGTGTGACAGAGTTTCAAACTGTTCAGTGATTCTCATATGGAAATCATGGAAGTCACTATAATGGCAATGTTTTCCACATCTCCTCACAGTTTAGATTGCACTGATGTTCAGTGATGGCATATATACAGGGTACAAAGAATAAGATGACCACAGTAATATGGGAGGCACAGGTGGAGAGGGCCTTCTGCTGTCCTTCAGAGCTGTGAATTCTGAGGGAGCAAATGATGAGGACATAGGAGGTGAGAGGAATAGAAAATAAGCAGACACAATGGCTGACTGTTGGCAGCAACAAAGTGTTCAAAGATGCTAGTGTCAGTGCAGTAGACATTCATCAGAGGGTACAGATCACCAGAGAAACAGTCAATGTTTGTGCAGCCACCGAAGGGTGACAAGAACATAAAAATGATTTAAATCAGAGGATGAAGAAATCCCCAAGCCCAGGATTTGACAACCAGGAGGATACACACTCTCCGGTTTATTATAATCATGTAGTGCAGGGGCCTGCAAATTACCACATAGTGGTTATAGGCCAGCACCATGAGCAGGATGAGCTCAACTCCTCCAAGGAAATGCTCTGCAGAGAACTGAGTCATTCACCCAAACAAGGAGACAGTTTTAGTTTCAAAAATAAGTCAAATATCATTTTGGGGGCATGATAAAAGAAAATAAGCCATCTAGTAAGGACAAGAATAACAGAAAAAAAATAATTTGGGGAGCCAGGTATGTGCTGGTTGCCACTGTCACTATGAGTAGGTTGCCTGCCAAATTGAGACAGTAGATCAACACAAACACAACAAACAAGAGTTTCTGTGCATCTGGATTCTTTACCAGGCTGAGCAGAATGAATTCTGTCATGTTGTTTTTTTGTACCATGAATCCAATTAGGTATTTGAATAATTTATTTATCTGCAAATAGCACAGGGAAGCAATGGTGGTAGATATATTTTAATGAAGAAATAATATTTTTCAGCATTATTTGTAAGATTGATAGAATCTTTGAGCAGACAATACCCTGACTTAAAGTTGAGCCATATTATTCACATATTAAACTTGTAGAACTCTTCTACATATATATTTGGTCCAGTATTCCTTACTCTTAAGAACATGCTCTAGGTAAAAAAAATATAGAGAGAAAGCTATAGATATAGATATATTTATATATTTTTATAGGCAGAGTTTATGCATACAGGTTGTATTTCACAATATTTTTATAACAGTAAAAATAAAAAATGATCCAAATATCTCTATAATGGGGAACAGTTTAATTAATTGTGATGTATAATTATGAAATACCAGGGGGACATTAAAGTGACTTGTAAAAAGAATAGATGATGTAAAAAGGTATTTTAAATACATACTGAATGGAAAATGTAAGATATAAAATATCTTCTATTTTAGGATCTCAATTGTCTACAATAATGTGTAAGCACAGAAAAGTGTCCAAAAAAGTACACCAATGATAAACAGTGCTTATCTGAATGATGAGATTAATCACAATTTTTGTGGAATTCTTTTATACTTTTTCTGATCTGAATTTACTATAAGGATAATATATTACCCTTATTATCAGTAAAATAATTTAATAAAAGTTTTACTTTATTATCTATAACTTGGGTCCACAGTATCTCAAATGATTGCATTTCTAAAAAAAACTGGGTATACAATTCAATATTCATAATTATCTTTGATGGTAGAAACACATGTTTAAATATAACTTATCTGTAAATTGAAGATCCTAGTGCCACATTGTGAGAAAAAACCTATAAAAGAAGTTACTTGCTATACCTACTTCTCCAAATGCATTTGGAAAAGAAGTAACAGTTTCATTTCATGATAAGGCATCTTATTTGTAGCAATTACTGATCCATTACTTATGGCTTCTTTGCAAGATTATCCATTTTTACCTTTAGTGTAGTGTTTCTTTAACCCAAAGATTGGCTTTAATATAATTACTAAGAAAGACTTTCTAAATAGTTCTGAGTTCATGGAGTGACTTTAATTTTGTTCTGAAGGCTTAACTACCCTGTGTTAGCCTTCCAGCTCAGATCACAGCTGTTCTTTCTTTAAAGCCCTTTCCTATACAATTACCATTCTTGCTTTCTTGATAACCAACTGGATTATATTATAAAAGCCATTTGAGCAGAACTCTAACTTGATGTAAAGTCCCCCAAATACCAAAGTATTTAAAGCAGGAAAAGTAGGTATGTCATCATCATGAACTCAACAACTTGGATAGATTCACTTTTGTAGCAGATCCCTAAAATCAGCTACATTAAATATTTTTCTTAGCCTATATTCAGCTTAGAGATAGTTCCTTTGGTCCCTTCAAGTCTGAATCCAAATGGGTTAGAAGCTAAAAAATGAACAACATCTTTATTCTGTGACTGGTTATGCTGATGTGGTCTTCAAGTCTCAGGAATCCACAGAGTCTGTACTTATTAATTTTTTTGTGTCTGATTACAGGGAAATATTTGAATGGATATTACTTAGCACAATGAGTTGGGTTGCTCTTAACTTTCATGACCCAAAGGATTAGAGCAAGATAACACATGAAAGCATATAGGTCATTGAAGCTTCTATTCCACTGTTGATGTTCTAAGAACACATGTAGGCTAGAGAAACTCCTTGCTAATATTAAAACTCTGACATGCCTGAGGGTAAAAGCTTTGGAGGACAATAAACTGCACCTCCTAGGGCTGGCTCTTCTACTTATTATTTGACTTTGGGCAAATTTCTCAGCCTCTTTATGCCTTAATTTTTACCTCTGTTATAAAGAGGATAACAATAATAGTGATTTCTTAAGACTGTCTGGGATATATGTGATAAGTGTCTGTATTAAAGACTCATTATTTTCTGTTTCATCTTCTGCCCAAGATCTTAGGCAAGTTAATCAACTTCTCGGTGCCTCAATTTCTTCTTCTGCAAAATTAAAGGTTGCAAAAAAATAGAGTTATTAGAAGGGTCCAAATAGTCATTAAAGGGGACCATGGGATTGAGTTTGAATATTATTTTTTAGTGTGAGAGAAATTTGATCTTGTTTAGAATTCAGTGGGACAAAGTTATTAGAAAAGGAAAGGGAGGGAAGGGGGAGGGGAAGGGCCAGAGGAAAGGGAGAGGATAGGAAGCAGGGAGGGGGAGAAAGAGATTAATCAATCTAGGTATGCTGGGTATGGCAAACACTGTTAGTTGCTCACTGATCTTTGTATCAGAATTCTTTTTCTTTTTTTTTCTGATGTCAAGTGTTCATTTATTTGGGGTAAAAGTTTAGACCACCCCCAATCCACACATGTGAATCTGGATTAGTCTAAACCAATTATTGTAATTATATTCCCCTTTTCAGTGATTATCTTAAGGATATTAAAGTGACACAATTCTAGCCAATGAGACAAGAGAGAAAATTGCTGGAGGTCTTCTGAAAGATGCTTTATTCCTAAAAAAGAGACATTAAGAAAAAAATTGCATTTTCTGAAAAATGCCCTCTAGGAGGGAAGCTTGCACTGTCATCTGGCGGTGACCAGGGCTTTTGGACTAGGAAGTTAACTTGACCTATCTAAAAAGTACACACCATTTGAGAGGTGATTGCTAGCTTGTTATTGGACCTTCCTTAGTTGAAATTCCATAAATTACCAAACAACATCACATTGTTTTGAGATCTTAAATACCCTTATGTCCTGGATTTTATCAAATAATGAATCCTTATATCCTGGATTTTAATACATTAACAGAAAGTTTCTTAGAATGTAAATCCAAGAACATGTGAAAGGAGAAGCTCAAAAACAGATTGTTTTTGTGTTTTGGAACCTTCATTAGATGTCCCTGAGGAGTTACCTAACTGGATAGATGAATGAACCTCTCCAAATTATCAGTTATTGGAGGCTCCCCAAAAGTAGATGGTAGCTCAATAGCTGGCAGGCACTCAATCTGGAAAGCAGCAGTAGAGAAACCAGCTTATCAAAGAGGGAAAAGATAAGTAGGCAGAATTACAAGTAGTGCTCCTTGTGGCATCAGAAGAATAGGATGATAACAATAGTGATGTGTTATAGTATTTACTGATACTTGGGCAGTAAACCAATGGACTGATGATAACCTATGGACTGGCACTGTGGTCTGGAAAATGGCCCTGAGATGACTGGAAGACAAAATATCCTTGAGTTGTATCAAGTAAAGGATCTGGTTGAAAGTTAATTCAAATTTTAAGAAGGAGAACTAATAGCAGATAAAATGGAGCCAGTAAATGAATAAAGCAGAGAAGGGAAAACAACATTACTTTGGCATAATTTAGCTATATTTATAAGTAAGCATAAAGGTAAAGGTATTTGTTTGCACGAACCTTACTCTTCATGAGAAGCTGAAGGTCTAATATGGGTTCCCAGGGGATTTAAGAAGTATATGTCTGGAGTCATATAGGTGAAGCATCCCAATGACTCTAACACTGTATGTGTGAAAACTTGGAAAACGTATAATATTGGCCTGGGATCTTAGCAGCAGAAGCACATGATAGAATTCATCGGAAACTTTTGGTCCCCATAGCCCTGGAGAATGTGTGATTTGCTAAGGTGCTCACTAAATTCCAAGGCCTCACATATAAACTAAAGTCTGAAGTACCCAATAGCAGTTAGTTGGAACTGGAAACCTATTAAACTGTACTAGGATTTTACTGGTTGGGAGACGGTGGTCATTATTTAAAGATAAATTTAATTGGATTCTTATTTCAGCACAGTCTTATAGTATGAAACAGGGCATATGTCTAAGACCATGAAAGATGCAGAATCCAGAATTAATTGAGAGTTGGCCCTGGATTCATATATCATTCCATGATATCATTGGTTAGATCGTACAGGAATTTTTCATTGCTATTATACTAAATCAAACTGATGTGTGTGTACCCATCCTTTATCCTGCAAAATTTTTAAATTGTTTTTTTCAGCTCTAGTAGATTTCTAGTGTATTCTTTGGTATGTTCTCTACATAGTATCATGTCATTTGCAAATAAAGTTTTATTTATTCCTTTCAACTTTGGATGCCTTTTATTCCATATCTTTGTTTAATTTCTCTGGCTAAACATTCCACTAAAATGTTGAATAATAGTGGTTTAAAGCAGTTATGCTTATGTTTTTGTGATTTGGAGTCAAAAGCTTTCAGTAATAATACTCAATATTCATTGAATATGATGGTTAGCCACAGGTTTTTTATATATTTCCTTTATCATGTTCAGGAAATTTCTTTCTTTCTGAGTATTTTATAAAGAATGTGTGCTAGATTTTGTCAAATGTCTTTTGGTATATCAATCGAGAAGATCATATATTTTTGTTCTTAATTCTATTAATGAGTCATATTGCATTGATTGATTTTCTTATTTCACGACAGTCATTACCAAAACTTTTCATATTACTAAACAGAAACTCTATATCAATTAAGATTTAATGCCCAATTTCCTATCCCAACCCTGGCCCCTATATTCTAATTTTTGACTCATTGAATTTGTTTATTCTATTTATTTCATAATACTGATATCATACAATATCTGTTCTCTTGTTCCTGATTTATTTAAATCAATGTGAGGTCTTAAAGTTCCTCTATGTTGCCTCATGTATGAGAACTTCATTCTTTTTATCACTGTATAATATTCCATTTATCTATATACCACATTTTGTTTATACATTCATCTCTTGATTGGTAACTGAGTTGCTTCCTTCTTTTGGCAATTGTGAATAACCTTGCTATGAATATCAGTGTGCAAATATCTGTTTGCTTCTTTCAATACTTTTGGTTATATATCTACAATTTTTATTGGAAGTCATATGGTAAATTCTATATCTATCATTCTGAGAAACTCTCAAACTGTTGATCGAAACTAGTCTACCATTTCACATTACACTGACAATAGATGCTTGTTCCAATTTCTACTCGCCTTGAAAAACTTCTTTTCTCTTTTGTAAATAGTATCCATTCTAGTGAGTGTGAAGTAGGATCTCATCATGGTTTTGAATTGTATTTCCCTAATGGCTAATGTTATTCAGCATTTTTTATGTGTATATTGGCCTTTCATATTCTTTCTTTGGGCTAGCATCGATTCAAATTTTATTGCCCCTCTCCCTTTTTTTAATACACTTTTATTTCATGTAAACTTTACCATAACATTCTGTGGTACATAGTATCATCATGCTTGCTTTTTATTTAATATTTTTATTTAGAGAAGTTTTAGGTTTACAGGAAAATCATGTAAAAAATACAGAGCTCCCATTTCCCCACTCCCCTATGATTAACACTATGCACTAGTGTGATTCCTTTGCTACAACTGATGAGACAATATTATAATTTAATTATTAATTATAATCCATAGGTTACATTAGGGTGCATTTTTTCTTATATACCATCCTTTTATTAATGTCTTGCATTAGTTTGGTTCATTTGTTATAATTCATGAAAGAACATTTTATAATCATGCTATTAATTATAGTTCACTGTTTACAATAGGGCTCACAATGTTGTATAGTTCTATGTTTTATCTTCTAATTCTTATTCTAGAAACATGCTTATAAAAATTCCCCTTTTAAATACAGTCATGTATATAATTAAGTGCTGTTAATTGCACTCATAATGTTTTGATAATATAGTAATCATCCTTTTACAAAAGTTTACAATCAACCCAAACGGAAATTCTGTATAAATGAAGCATTAACTTCTCATTCCCTATCCCCACACAGGCCCTGGTAACCTATATTCTAGATTATATTTGCATGAGTTTGCCTATTATAATTATTTCATAAAAGTGAGATTATACAATACTTTTCCTCTTGTGTCTGGCTTATTTCACACAACATAATGTCATCAAGGTTCATCCATGTTGTCACATGAGCCAGAACTTCATTCCTTTCTATGGCTGAAAAATATTCCATTTTATGTATATGTCACATCCGTGGATGGCTTTTATCTTGTGGCAATTGTGAAAAATGCCACTATGATCATTGTGTGCAAATATCTGTTTGAGGCCCTGCTTTCAATTCTTCTGGGTATATACCTAGTAGAGGGATTACTGGGTCATAGAGCAATTCTATACTTAGCTTACTAAGGAACTGCCAAACTGTCTCCTGCAGCAGCTGCACCATTTCACATTTCCATCAGCAATGAATGACTGTTCCTATCTCCAACAATTGAAATTTTCTGTTATTTTTAATAGTAGCAATTCTAGTGGGTGTGAAACCATATCTCATTGTGATTTTGATTTGCATTTCTCTAATAGCTAATGATGTTGAGCATCTTTTCATGTGACATTTGTATATCCTCTTTGGAGAAAAGTCTATTCAAGTGTTTTGATTACTTTTTGGTTTCACTGTTTGTCTTTTTATTGTTAAGTTGCAGGATTTCTTTATATATTCTGTATAGAAAACCCTTATCAGATGTGTGGTTTCCAAATATTTTCTACTATTGGATAGGTTGTCTTTTTATTTTGGGTGAAGTCCTTTGATGCACAAATGTTTTTTTTCTGATGAGGTCCTATATATTATTTTTTTTCTTTTGTTGTTTGTGCTCTGGATGTAAAGTCTAAGAAATCATTGCCTAACACAAGTTCCTGAAAATGCTTCTGTATGTTTTCTTCTATGAGTTTTATATTCATAAGGTGTTTGACCCATTTTGTGTATGCTGGGAGATAGGGGCTCTCTTTCATTCTTTTGCATATGAATATCCAGTTCTTCCAGCACCATTTTTTGAAGACACTCTTCTTTGCCAATTGATTGGACCTGGTAGACTTGTCAAAAATCAGTTAGCCATAAATGTAAAGGTCTATTTCTGAACTCTTAATTTGATTCCACTCATCTATATCTCTATCCTTGTGCAACTACCATACTGTTTTGATCCCTGTATCTTTCTAATCTTTGAAGTCATGAAATGTGAATCCTCCAACTTAATTCTTCTTTTTAAAGATGCTTTTGGCTATTTGGGCCCCTTACCCTTACAAATAAATTTGATAACTGGCTTTTCAGTTTCTGTAAAGTAGGCTGTTGGAATTTTGATTGAACTTGAGTTGAATCTTTAAATCATTTTGCATAGACTTTACATCTTAACAAAATGTAGTCTTCCAATTTCTGAGCATGGAACCACCTTCCATTTATTTGGATTTATTTGATTTCTTTTAGCAAAGTTTTGTACTTTCCATGTATAAGTCCTTTATATCTTGATTAAGTCAGTGTGTAAATATTTGATTATTTTAGATACTACTGTAAATGGAATTGTTTCCTCGATTTCCTCCTCAGATTTCTCATTACAAGTATATAGAAACACTACAGATTTTGTGTGTGTTGAACTTGTACCCCAATACTTTGTTGAATTCATTTTTTAGCTCCAGTAGTTTTGTTGTAGATTTTTTGGAATTTCTAAATGTAGGCTTACGTCATTTGCAAATAGTTAAAGGTTTACTTCTTCCTTTTCAAATTGGATGCCTTTTATTTATTTCCTTTTCTTCACTAATTGCTCTGGATAGAGCTTCCAGCACAATGTTAAGTAATAGTGGTGACAGTAGACATTTTGTCTTTTTCCAGATCTTAGAGGGAAAACTTTCAGTCTTTCACTATTAAGTATGACTGTTACTGTAAGCAAGGCTATTTCCAGCAGAAAGCACTTTCCAATCTGTTGCCACAAAGGAGAAGCATGTTTCTCAGTGAGAAGGTGTTTCATTATGAGTACACAAACAAGAATTGGGGGCATCTTCCTAAAACCAGTTTGAAGTGAGAATGGGGGCTAAGGTTTTTATAGGCAAAGGAGAGAGGTAGGGAAGAAGTAAAACAAGTCATCCCAGGGGTCTTGTGAAGAGAATATGTGCAATATGTCAGTCTAGCATTATCTCAACACATACAATTTGCCCTTGTTTTCAGTGACTAATAAGGCACAGTTTATCAGGGTCTCATGATTCTGTTCTCAGCCAACCACTCAAGAAAATCAAGTTTTTTATCTGTGAGAAAAGTTACTGATTTACACTATTCTGTCTGGTATTCCTGTGAGATGTTATCTTATTCCTGTAAGCAAAACTGAGAAAGTCGGGTTAATATCCTTCATGGAACTAAGTACAAAGGGAAACTTTTAAAATTAAATTAATCAAAAACCAGTCAATTAGTTTTAGAATCTTCAGAACTGCTTAAGTGAATAAATTTTAATAATCACATTTTCCAGCAATCATGATGTCAGTTGTGAGTATCTCGTATATGTCCTTTACCGTGTTGAAGAAGTCTATTCCTAATTCCTAGTTATCTAAGTGTTTTTATCAAAACAGAATGCTGGATTTTGCCAAATGCCTTTTCTGCATCAGTTGGGATGATCATGTGTTTTTCTGGGGTTTTTTTGGTCTTCATTTTGTTAATGTGGTATAGTATATTGATTGAATTTCTCGTATTGAACCAGTCTTGCACACTTGTGATAAAACCCATTTGATCTTGGTGTATAAATCTTGGTGTATAAATGTACAAATGTGTTGTTCACTTCTTTATGCAAATATTGTGTAGAAGATTTTCATGTCTATATTCATCTATTGTTCTATAATTTTCTTATCTTACATATTTGGATTAGGCATTAGGCTGATGTTGGCTTCATAGAATAAGTTAGGTAGTGTTGCCTACTGTTCAATTTTTTTGGAAGACTTTGAGCATCATTGGTTTTAATTATTCTTTGAAGGTTTGGTAGAATTCACTTAAGAAGCAATCTCATCCTGTGATTCTCTTTGTTCAGAGGTTTTTGATGACAGATTCAATCTCTTTACTGTTATTTCATTTGTAGTGATCTTCTATTTCTTGTAAATTCAATGTAGTTTGTTTTTATTTTTTATTTTTGTTTCTGGGAATTTATTCATATGTTAGCATACAGTTGTTCATAGTTCTTATTATCTTTTTTTATTTCTTTGGGGTTATTTGTAATGGCCCCTCTCTCATTTTATTTATTTACATCCTCCCTCATTTTTTCTTTTCCAGTCTACCTAAGAGTTTGTCAATTTTATTGACCTTTTCAAAGAATCAACTTTAGATTTTCTTAATGCCCTCCATTGCTTTTATCCTCTATTACATTTATTTCTCCTCTAATTCTTTTTGTTTCCTTCTGCTTGCAGTGGGATTAGTTTGCAGTTTCTTTTTGTTTGTTTTTTTGTTCCTCCAAGGATGTTCTATTTTTAAAATGTAAGTATTAGGCCTATAACTTTCCCTCTAAGCACTGCTTTTGTTACAGCCCATACATTTTGATATGTTGTGTTCTCATTTTCCTTCATCCCAAGATTTCTTATTTCCCTTGTAATTTCTTCTTTGACCCAATAATTTTTTTAAAGTGCTATTTAACCTCCATATATTTGTGGATTTCTAGTTCTTTCCCTGTCATTTATTTCTAGCTTCATTGCAGTATGTTAAGAAAAAGATGCTTTGTATAATTTCAGTCTTACTAAATTTATTGAGACTCTTTTTGTGACCCAACATGTGGTCTATCCTGGTGAATGATCCATATGAACATGAGAATTATGTTTATTCTGCTCTTTTGAGTGTAATGTTCTGTATATATCTGTTATGGCTATTTCATTGATCATATTATTCAAATTCTCTGTTTCCTTGTTGATCTTCTGTCTAGATGTTCTATCAGTTAATGAGATTGGCATATTAGAGTTTCCAACTATTAATTGAAGAGGTGCTATTTCTCCCTTCATTTTTACCAGTGTTTGCTTCATGAATTTTGGGCTCTGTTTATTAGGTGAATAAATATTTATAATTGTTATTTCTAACTGTTGTATTGCCCTTTTTATTAATATATAGTGTCCTTTTCTATGTCTTGTGACAACTTTTTACTTAATGTCTATTTTGTCTTTTTTGGTTAGTATTTACATGGAATGTCTTTTTCCATTCTTTCATTCACTATGGTGAGTCCCTTGTAAACAACATATAATTCAATCAGATTTTCTTATCCCTTCTGCAAACATGTGTCTTTTGATGGCTAGTTTAATCTATTAGCATTTGGTGTTATTACTGGAAAGGCAATAATTATTCAGCCATTTTGTCCTATGGTTTTTATATGTCATATCTTTTCTTGCCTCTCTTTTCCTTTATTGCAACCTCCTTTTTTGTATAGTATATTTTTTGTAATGTATGTGACTGATACCTTTCTCATTTTTATATATATTTTTAAAATACTTTCTTTGTGGTTACCCTGGGGGTTGTATTATACAATCTACATCTATAAACTATTAATTTGAAAAGTACTAACTTAGCTTCAATAGTATGTACTCTCTCTGCTCCCACAGAATGGACAAGGCCCATTATTTCCTCAGATAGTCTTTCTGCCCGCTTTCCCTTCTTTTCTCCTTCTGGGACACTCATGATGTGTATGTTTATGCACTTTGTGTCACTCACATTCTTGAGACACTGCTCAATTTTTCTATTATTTTCTTTCTCTGTTCTTCTGATTGTATGATTTGGATTGTCCTGTCTTCTAGTACTTTGATACTTTCTTCTGCCTTTCCAAATCTTCTGTCGAATTCCTCTAGTGTATTTTAATTTCCATTATTCTGCCCTTCATCTCTATAATTTCTGTCATGTTTCCTTTTAACTTTAGAATTCTTCTTTATGTACACACTGTCTTCTTAATATCCTTTAACACTACATCTATTATTCTTTACTGTCCTTGAATTGCTTTTGGAGATTTGTATGAACTTATTTAATTAATTGTTCCATATTTTGTGTCTTTTCTGAAGTTTTAATTTGTTCCCTTGACTGAACCATGTCTTCCTGCTTCTTAGTGTGACTTGTAATCTTGTGCTGAATTCTGGCATCTGATTATTTTGATGTCTTAACTCTGAATGTCAAGTTCACCCCCTTGAGTAGGGTTTTCTTGTTGATTGGCTTTTTGTGATGGCTCTTCTTTGATACTTCATAAAACTTATTCTGGATCTTTGAGTAAACTCTGTACCACTGTTCAGATTTTCTTAGCTATTCTTCATCTGTTTCTTGCCCTAGATATGCCATACAATTTTATTTATTTATTTATTTATTTTATTTTTTTATTATACCTGGGCTGGAGAATAAGCCTGGGACCTCATATGCAGGAAGCCAGCTATCAAACACTGAACCACATAGGTTTACCTAAGTTGGTTTTTTCATTTGTTTACTTTTTATTTTGTTTTTAGGAGGCATCAAGGACCAAAACTGGGACGTCACATGTGGGAAGAAGGCACTCAAACACTTGAGTCACATCGGTTCCCCTGTACAATTTTTTACGTTGCACTTTTTGTGCAATTGTTACAACTTCAGGGCTACCATCCTTTCATCTTTTCCTTCTCCAGAAATTTTGATCTGCTCTTTTGTATTTGTGCAGAATTCCCCCCACACACCCAAATCCTATGATCTGTTTAAATTCTCTCCCTCACTCAGTGCCCCCTATTTCTTATACTTTTCAGTTCGGGGATCTATCCTGTCTTAGAGCAAGTCATTTCCCCTACACTTTTTATTTTTCTGTGAGCATTTTCTGCCTCCAGTTTCTTTGCTGTTAGGGTATCCCACCTCATGGACATAGATGGAGTCAATCCAGAAATGTTCATTTTGTTATAGGTGTTCCAATGAATATTGCCTGGATCAAGTGTGTGGACTGCTTGCCAACAGTTTTGTCATGGTCTTGTTTTTACCTGGGACACTTTTCTATGTGGCATTCCTCAGCAACTTCTGCCCTGGCTCTCGGAGAACCTGCATCCTTGTGCTTGGGTATGCATAGAATTCTAACTAAGTTCTCTGAGTGCCTCTGTAACCTGAGTCTGTGGCAGGTAGACATGGGTTTTGCTTCCTCTGTGCATCTGCCAAGCTGCATGAGATTGAGTGAGGGGAACGAGTCTGGACTGGTGCATCTGGGAGGGAAATCTTTCTGATACAAAGATTATTTTTCTTTGTGCTCAGTTAGTGCTTGGTAAGTCTTTCTCCAGTCTCTATTGTTCTCCAGAGTTCCAAGCAAGAGGGATTTGTCCTTTTGGTTGATAATTTGAGGGAAGACATTTCCAGGGGATATTTTATGTTGCCATGTTTATTATGTCACCTTTTTTGCTCCCTTTTAAATGGAATTTTTTTGTCTTTTTGTTGTGTTGCAAGATATCTTTATATATTCTTGAAATTAAATTTTATTGGATATTTGGTTTCCAAATATTTTCCCCCATTCTGTGACTTGTCTTTTACTTTCATGATGGAATATTTTCATACTCAAAAGTTTTTAATGTTGATGAAGTTCCAAACTCAAATTTTTGTTTGTTAGTTGTGCTTTTCATGTATAGTCTAAGAAACCTGTGCTTAGTACAAGGTCCTGGAGAGTTTTCCCTATGTTTTCTAATAGTAGTTTCATAGTCTTGGTGTTTATATACAGAGCTTTGGTTTATTTTGAATTAATTTTTGTTTATGATGTGAATTTGGGTTCTAACTGCATGGTTTTTTTGCATATGGATATCCAGTTTTCCCAGAATCATTTGTTTAAGAGCAAATTTTTCTCCATTGCATGGACTTTATATTCTAGTTGAAAATCAGTTGGACTTACATGTGATTATTTATTTCTGAGCTCTCAAATTGACTCCATTTGTCTATATGTCTTTCTTTGTGTCAATATAATGCTGTTTGATTTCTGGAGCTTTGTCATGGGATTTAAAATAGGCAAATGTGAATCCTGAAGGTTGTTGAAATTTTGATAGGGTTTGTGATGAGTCTGTAAATCACTTTGGCTAGAACTGATATCTTAATATTTAGCTTTCCAATCCATGAACATGGAATAACCTTCCATTTATTAAGGCTTTTTAAAATTTATTTCAATAATGGTTTGTAGTTTTCCATGTTCAAGACACTTTCATCCTTGGTTAAATTTATTCCTAGATATCTGACACTTTTAGGTGCTATTGTAAATGGGGTTTTCATATTTATTTCCTCCAAACAATGTTCATGACTCGTATATAAGAACACTAAAGATTTTTTAATGTTGCCTGTTCATTTTTACTTTATTTATTTAAAAAAAAAAACTTATGAGTACCTTTTAATACAACATAAATCCATCCAAAATATACAACAATGGTATTTGGTATAATTACATAGTTGTGCATTCATCACTTTATTAATTTTTAGAGCATTTTCATTAGTTCTGAAATAATAATAATATTAAAAACAAAAACCAAACAAATAAAACTCATCACCTCTCAATCTCTCTATGCTTCCCCTTCCATACATAGCTGCTATTTTGTTTCCTTTTCTCTAGTATATTTATATTTTGTAAAACAGTCTTATATATGCAATATTACCCATATTTGTATGTTACGTGAGGTCTCACCATGATATACATCCCATGTTACATTTTGCAGCTTTCCTTCTAGTAATTTACATGTCATTAAACTTTCCCTTTTGATCACTGTCATACCCATATAATAGCTCTGCCAGTCACAACCACCATGATATGATCTCATTATTTCCATTCAATTTCAAAGATTAACAAAATAAACTTTTATCACTTGTGCACAGATTAACCCTCAGTTTTTTTCATTCTATTTTCTGGTGACATATATTCTAATTATTAATTCCAAGGGTGTACATAATATATTTAATTGATAATAGGGTAATCATACAGTATTTGGCCTTCTGTGTCTGGCTTGTTTCACTCAACATAATATCCTATAGGTTCTTCCAAGTTGTCACATGATTCACGACTTCATTTCTTCTTACAGATGCATAAAATTCTATTCTGTGTATACACCACAATTTGTTTATCTATTCATTAGTTGATGGATACCTAGATTGTTTCCATCTTTTGGCTATTGTGAATAACGTGGT
>JAQZBX010016795.1:0-36130 GCA_029593785.1 Cabassous unicinctus | reverse complement strand
TTAGTGCTATTATTTGTGCAGCAAATATATTCTGTGCAGAAAATACAGTTTAAAAGTTACACAGTAAATTATGTATGCAAAATGCTCAGTGTAAGTTTTGACATATAATAAACAATTAATGATAGATAATGATAGCATTTATTATTTACTGAGCATTTACTATATCCCTGGCATGGTTCTAAACACTTTATATGCACTGACTCACTTAATCCTCATAACAGTCCTAAACTCGGATTTATCTCTAGTTTATTAATAAGGGAAACAAGGCACAGGGATGGTAGGTAATTTGCCCTAGTTCAGCCAGCTAATAAACTTGCAGAGCCAGGATGTGTTTCAGAGCCCACACTCTTAACAATTAAGTGATTCTGCTCTTTGGCACTCACTGTGTGACCTTGTCAGCAACTCTTATTATTACTGGAAAGCAGAATACAGAATTAGGTAAACAATTAGCTTAAGGTTTACGTGTGGCAATAACATGCTATGGATTTAGGAAAGCTTACTTTCTGAACTTCAGATTAAAAATGAACCATGTTTTAAGTTCTACTTTACCACAATCTGAATTTATAAAAATAAGAATCTGTTATAGAAAAGAATTTTAAGATAATATAAATAAAATAGCAAAAGCCCACCCACAAATACGTTTTTATAAAAACAATTTATTTTTCTTGTCATTAGAACATATCCCTAATTCATTTTAAATGTTCTAACTTTTAAGTATTTATGAGCAGATATTTGAGTTATATTAGCAACCAGTTTTAAACTAAGTCTATTTTCCCCAAATATAATCACAACATACTCAGACTTCTACCCTGACTTTCTGATTTATGTATGCAATTGCCTATTTAACAATTCCATCTGCTTATCTCATAGCTATATCAAACTTAAGATGTCCAAAACCAAACTCTGAAAATATCCACCCCAAATTCTTCCTTTCCCCATTTTGAAACTGCTAACTCCATTCTTCTTATAGCCCAAATCTTACCACTTCTCTTCACCTCCACCACTATCACCCTGGTCTAAACATCATTACTACTTAACTGGATTCCTGAAGTAGGCTATTCACTGCCTCTCACCTTGGCCCACCAGAGTCTAGTCTCAACACAACAGCCAAAGTTATCCTGAAAACCTTAGTCAGATGATGTTTAACTCTACTCAAAACCCTCCAATGTCTTCCAGTTAATTCAGAGAAAATGCTAAAATCCTGAAAATGGCCACAAGCTCGAAGGATCTGGCCCACCTCCTTCTCACACCTCATCTCCTTCCACACTCCCCTCATCACATTCATCCAGCCACATTCCCACTCTTCCTCATACATACCATACAGGTTTACATCTCAGCCTTGGCATCTTCTATTCCCTCTGCTTGGATATCCTTCCCCTAGGCACTCACATAGCTTGTCTCCTCACTATCTTCAGGTTTCTCCTCACAGGCTACCTTCTCTGAGTGGCTCTCCTTGATCACCCTCTATAAGAGCAGCCCCCTCAAACATTACCATCTCCCCTCCCCCATTTTCTCTCTCTCCACAGCTTTATTACCAACACCAACCATGATATATATTTTATTGTTTATATGATATATTGTCTTCTCCCCTTAAGAGAATGTAAACTCCCTGCAGGCATGGGTTTTATCACTTGTCTTCATGACCTAGAACATTTCTGAACATACGTAGGTGTGCTGTAACCATATGTTTAATGAATTAATGTGTTAATCAATTAATAAAATTAGAAGACTAGTTAAAACCTCTAAGTGAGATAAAGCCAGGAAGGGCAAATGTCTCACAATAAACACGATCTTAATTTTCTTGTGCACAATTTCTAACTTTTGTATTTTTTCCTGGATTTAATACAGGTTGCAAGGTCTGTAAACTGTATTTAAAATAAATCCATTAAAGTTTGGATGAAAAACGCTACTCAATTGTACATATTATCTTTTAAATTTCTCATGAAAAACCAAATTATCACTTTCAATAACTATTCTCAAAGTGTTGGCAATGCCACCTGTGAACTCGCTCGGAACCATTTTGTGCCCTCTAATTCCAGCTGGCACTGCCCTCATCCTCTCTCCCCTGCCTCTAGTATTTTCAACAATAACACACCATTTGCAAAGCTAACAGGGTTATCTTTCTTTTAAAATAAAAATCTGATTATATCATTGTCTAAATTAAAACTTTAGATTTAAATAGACCTCCAAGGCCTACAAAATAAAGGCTTCTGTATGGTCTGTGAAGTGAGTTCAATGCATCAAGACATGCGTAAATAACACAATTTCTCCCTAAACTGCCAATAATCTAGCATTTCAGAACTAATTCCAGGGTCCCAATCAGGTCATGCATTTTCAAAACCTTCACCACATTCCTCATGTGGTTCTTTGCCTTGAATACGCTAAACCTTTTTCATTCCTGACAAATGCCCACTGATTTTTCAAAGCTGAGATTATATGTAATCTTCTCTGTGAAAACTTCATAAGCTTTCTTCTTCTTCTTCTTTCAAGATGGAGTATGTGTGAGAATTCATATATTAAGAGCTTTTCTCCTCTAACTGATTTTAGATTATGGAGGACTTGGGAGTAAGTGGGTACATCACACAACACAAACTGGTACTCAATAAAGGCTTAATGAATGAAAATATAAAACAGTATGCTGTGGCAAGCAGACCAGGAAGAAGAGAAGCTTTAAATGTCCTTTAGATATTATTTCTATCATTTCTACAACATGAAATTTTTAACTAAAAAGTTAAATATTTTAAAGTTTTGAAACTGTACAAGGGGAAAAAAGGGCTCAGAAGGGGATTGTGGGAAGATAGCAGAATAAGAAGTTCTAGGAATCAGTCCCTCAACCAGAACAACTATTAAACAGGTAGGAACTGTCTGAATGAACTATACTGAAACACTGTATAGCATCCAGGAAAGAGGTGAAAACGAGGCTGGTAAATCAGGGTAAATACTGGTGAATTGCACTCTCTGAGCAGTGATTACCATCTCCCACCCCAGCCTCAGGTCACTCAGCAGTGAGGAACTCAACCCTGGACCCCGGTACAGTTTGCCGGTGCCAGGGTGGGATAAAACGACCTATTTTCCCAAGATCCAGGGGTGAGGGGGTGGGAAGTGGTATGGTCTGATAGCTGATCACAGCATTTGATTAGCTACATCAGATGCTGGGTGCCCACCTCTGAGGGTGGCCACTGTTTCAACCCACCCTGGGCAAAAATGGTAGAGGAGCCTTCCTCAAAACTACAGAAAAGAGCTAAAGGGTTTAATTTACTGGGCAAGTGCCAAATCAGAAAAATATAGCTTGAGATGTAGCTCAAGTGGGTGAGCGCCTGCTTCCCACTTGGGAGGTCCAGGGTTCAGTTCCCATGCCTCCTAAAAACAAAAACAAACAGCAAGCAAAACAAACAATGATTGAGTGCCGGCTTCCCACATACAAGGTGCTGGGTTCAATCCCTGGCCCCAGTACCTAAAAAAAAAAAAAAGAAAGAAAGAAAAATACAGCTACAGCTTCAAGGATCCCTAGGAGAACTCTCCTGGCACCCCTGCTGGCCCTTATCAGCCCTACCCCAGCACAGCTTGGAGTCAGGCAGCACTCCCTTTGTGGTTATCTGGCCTCCTTCCAGCTGGGAAATACTGACCTGACAAACTCCTCTCCCACTCACCCCCACTCCCAGAATTTGCCCTCCAGGCAAAAGCAGCTTAACAGAGGGAAATCTGGGTATAAGAAACAACTGAGTCACCTGGCTTGGAGCAAAGGCTTACCTGCTTTATGCCCTGCTGTGGAGCACCCAGGAGAGGGAATTCTGTTTCCTGGGGAGTAGAACGGGCATTCAAATTCCTGTGAACAGGGGAACTCCTAAGGCCATTAGCAAGCACAAGCACAGGACAAGACCCAGGTCCACAAAAGACAAGGAGGACCCTGCACTTTACATCTGCATTGGCAGGACATTCTTGATAGGAGGGCTGAATGCTAAAGGAGAACACCAGCCAATGCAAGGACAATTTGCAAAGAATGTGAAAAGGGTTTTTGCATTGGTTTGTTTGGTTTTGTTAGATTCTGGAACTAAGGAAATGAAAAAAACATCTGTCATATCACTACCTGGATACAAACTCAAGAAATAGGTCAGGGAATAATTCCCAGAATTAACAGCTTAAAATGTTAAAATATATGCTGTACCAAAGAGATTACAAACAAACAAGAAAGAAAATAATGACCCATCCAAAGGAAGACAATAAGGCTAGAAACATAAACACCAGACAAATACTTTAAAGAAATTGATTTTCAATATTGTGATGGTTAGGCTAATGTGTCAACTTGGCCAGGTTACTGTGCCCAGTTGTTTGCTCAAGAAAGCACCGGGCTAAAGATAATACAAGGACATTTATGGACTTTAGTTACCAGTGAGTTTACTGCGTAGATAGTTGATTATATCTACATCAACCAGGAAGATTGCCATCAGCAATGAGTGATGCTTTATCCAATCAGTTGAATGCCTTAAAAGGGGAAGTGATTTCAGCATTCAGAATTTCCCACCTGGTCTTTGGACAGCCAACATCTCCCAGAAACTCATCAAGGACCTTCACTGGACTTTCATCAGAGCCCATGGTTTGCAGCCTGCCTGAGGAACTTGGACTTGTGCATCCCCAGAGTCACGAGAGACACTTATAAAATCTCATACTATTTACAAATATCTCCTGTTGATTCTGTTTCCCTAGAGAACCCTGACTAATACAGCTTGGTATCTGGAGTGTTTCTTGAGGAACAGAATCTTAGACATAGGATTTCTGAGGTGGTTCTGGGAGTTTTGCAATTGGCTCTCTACTCTCATTGGACTCAAGGGTACTAATGACTCCCTTTCCAATAATGAAGAGGCCACTAACATTCAATAGCATGAGTTGGCAATGGAGATATGTAAAATATCATCACTGGATTCCCCTACTTCCATGCTTATAAGAAGCAAGGATCTGGGTGAGAGTGTTTTTAACACCTTAACAGAGTTTTGTGGAGTGGAAAGGTCTAATGATGTTGGCTCAATCCTCCTAGTTACTCTGGATACAGTTACAAAAGAAAGAAATGAGCTAAAGGCTTCAAATTTGAAACTTGTGAAAGTTTCTGTGTGTGCTCTGGAAGAAAATCTTGTCTCCTGCAGATATAGGCTTGAGATTTCTGAAAACCAAAATCAAACTCTCATTGTACGAGTAGCAGAGTTACACAGGAAATTAAAATCTCAACCCCACAAGGTTCCTGCGGTTAAAGTAAAGGCATTGACTGGAAAGGAGTGGAACCCTAAGGATTGGGATGGAGACATATGGAATGATGATAATATTGGTGGGGACACTGGAACCCTAAAATCTGCTGAGACTTTAACACATAAACCTGCAATGCCTGCCCTGTGGAGACCACATCTTGTCAAACTTTTATCACCCAGCCTCCAGCCTGCCCTGAGGAATCTGTCTTCAGACCCCAGTCTGAAGAGATTAATCCTGTCTCACCAGAAGAAAATGCAAATGAATGCCCTGAGGTCAGTAGCTTGCAAGGATTAGGCATTTCTAATCCTTCTCTTTACCCACCCCCACCACCCCTCTTGTCTTCCAGACCTATTACTAGACTAAAATCACAACAAGCCCCCAAAGGTGAAATACAAAGTGGCCCATGAGGAAGTACGCTATACTCTGAAAGAACTGCATGAGTTTTCCAATTTACATAGCCAGAAATCAGAGGAATATGTGTGGGAATGGATACTAAGGAAATGGAATAATGGTGGAAGGAATTTTAAGTTGGATCAGGATGAATTTATTGACATGGGCCCACTAAGCAGGGATTCTGGATTCAATACTGTAGCTCGAGGGGTTAGAAAGGGCTCTAACAGTTTGTTTGGGTGGCTGACTGAAACATGGACCAAAAGATGGCCTAGCATGTCTGACGTTGAGATGCCCAATTTGCCCTGGTATTCAGTAGAAGAGGGAATTCAAAGGCTTAGAGAGATTGGAACTAGAATGGATTTACCATTTGAGACCTGTCCACCCACCCCAGGAATGTCCAGAGGACACACTTTTAACCAGGACTGTGAGGAATAAATTTTTAAGACTAACTCCAACTTCTCTGAAGAGCTCTGTGGTTGCTCTTCTCTGTAGTCCAGATATTACTGTAGGGAGGGCTATAATGGAAGTGGAATCCTTAAACATTATGGGGATGATCAGATCTCGGTCCAGTAAAAGTCAAGTATTGGCAGTGAATCGCCAAAGACAAGGTGGGTGTGGCTACAGAAATGAAAGGCAGATTCAAAGCAGCACTCAAAATAGTCTGAGTCGCATTGAGTTATGGCACTGGCTAATAGATCATGGAGCACCTAGAAGTGAAAGATGTGCAGTCTACTAAATTTCTTCTGGATCTGTATAAGCAGAAGAGTTCTAGGTCGAGTGAACAAAACCCTAAATCAAATTACAGGTGCAGAAAATCATGACCCGTTAATCAATTTCCAGACTTAAGACAGTTTACAGAACCAGAGTCCCTTGAATGAGGAGAAAGCCAGGTCCCCTTGGGGAAGAATCCTGTTAAACTGCCAAAAATTTATACTGCTAGTCTTCCTCCCACCTTTACCCAAGGAGACCTTTCCCCAAGGAGGTCTTTTACCAGAGTAACTGTACATTTGGGAAAAGGAAATGATCAGACATTTCCGGGATTATTAGACACTGCTCAGAAGTGACATTAATTCCAGGAGTACCAAAATGTCACTGTGGTCCACCAGTCAAAGTAGGAGCTTATGGAGTTCAGGTAATTGATGGAGTTTTAGCTCAGTTCCATTTCACAGTGGGTCCACTGGGTCCCCGGACCCATTCTGTGGTTATTTCCCCAGTTCCAGAATGATAATTGGAATAGACATACTCAGTAACTGGCAGAATCTGCATATTGTATCCCTGACTTGTGAAGAGTGCTGTTATGGTTGGAAAGGCCAAGTGGAAGCCACTAGAACTGCCCCTACCTAGCAAAATAGTAAATCAAAGGCAATACCAGATTCTTGGAGGGATTGCTGAGATTAGTGCCACCATTAAGGATTTAAAGGATGCAGGGGTGGTGATTCCCACCACATCCCCATTCAACTCTCCTATTTGGCCTGTGCAGAAAACAGATGGATCTTGGAGAAAGCCAGTATGTTATTGTAAACTTAACCAGGTGGTGACTCCAATTGCAGCTGGTGTCCCAGATGTGGTATCATTGCTTGAGCAAATCAACACATCCCCTGGTACCTAGTATGCAGCTGGTGATCTGGCAAACACTTTTTTTTCAATTGCCATTAGTAAGGACCACCAGAAACAGTTTGCTTTCAGCTGGCAAAGTCAGCAGTATACCTTCACTGTCTTGCCTCAGGGGTATATCAGCTCTCCAGTCCTATGTCATAATATTGTCTGCAGGGACCTTGATCACCTCTCTCTCTTCCACAAGACATCACACTGGTCCATTATATTGATGGTATCATGTAGATAGGACTTAGTGAGCAAGAAGTAGCAAAGACTCTAGACTTATTGGTAAGGCATTTGTGTGAGAGAGGATAGGAGATAAATTCAACAAAAATACAGGGGCCTTCTACATCAGTGAAACTTCTAGGTGTCCAGGGGTGTGGGGCATGTCGAGATATCCCTTCTAAAGTGAAGGATAAGCTGTTGCATCTGGCCCCTCCTATGACCAAAACAGCGGCACAATGCTTAGTTGGTATCTTCGGATTTTGGAGACAATACATTCCTCATTTGGGTTTGCTTCTCCAGCCCATTTACCGAGTGACCAGAAAAGTATTAGTTTTGATTGGGAACCAGGACAAGAGGAGGCTCTGCGACAGGTCCAGGCTGCTATTGCAAGCTGCACTACCACTTGGGCCATATGATCCAACAAATCCAACGGGGCTAGAAATTTCAGTGGCAAATAAGAGCTGTTGTCTGCGGCCTTTGGAAGGCCCCTATAGGAGAATCACAACACACACCCTCAAGATTTTGGAGCAAAGCCCTGCCATCCTCTGCAGATAACTACTCTCCTTGTGAGAAACAGCTTTTGGCCTGCTACTGGGCCTTAGTAAAGACTGAATGCTTAACCATGGGCCATCAAGTTACCAGAGACCTCAGTTGCTTATCATGAGCTGGGTATTGTCTGAACCACCAAACCATAAAGTTGGGTGTGCACAGCAGCACTCCATAATAAAGTGGAAGTAGTAGATACGAGAGAGGGCTCAAGCAGGCCCTGAAGGCACAAGTAAGTTATATGAGGAAATAGCCCAAATACCCACAGACACCACTCCTGCCATTTACCTTCTCTTTCCCAGCCCACAGCGTTGGCCTCTTGGGGATCACCTTACAGTCAGTTGACTAAGGAAGAGAAAACTTGGGCCTGGTTTACACAGATGGTTTGGCACAATATGCAGGTACTACCTGAAAGTGGAAAGCTGCAGCACTGCAGCCCTTTTCTGGGACATCCCTGAAGGATAGTGGTGAGGGCAAATCCTCTCAGTGGGCAGAACTTCGAGCAGTGCACCTGGTTATTCATTCTGCTTGGAAAAAGAAATGGCCAGAGGTGCATATGTATACTGATTCATGGGCTGTTGCCAATGGTTTGGCTGGATGGCCAGGGACTAGGAAGGAACATGATTGGAAAATTGGTGACAAAGAGTTCTGGGAAAGAGGTATGTGGACAGACAATTCTGAGTGGGCAAAAAAATGAAAATATTTGTGTCCAACATGAATGCTCACCAGAGAGTGACTTCAGCAGAGGAAGATTTTAATAATCAAGTGAATAACATGACCCACTCTGCGGCTAATGCTCAGCCTCCTTCCCCAGAACTCCTGTCACTGCCCAATGGGCTCATGAACAAAGTGACCATGGAGGTAGGGATGGAGGTTATGCATGGGCTCAGGAACATGGACTTCCCCTCACCCGGCTCACTTGGCTACTGCCACTGTTGAGTGCCCAATCTGCCAGCAGCAGAGACCCACACTTAGCCCGATATGGCACCATTCCTCAAGATGACCAGCCTGCTACCTGGTGGCAGGTTGACTACATTGGGTCACTTCCACCACGGAAGGGGCAGCGATTTGTCTTAACTGGAATAGACATATACTCTGGATATGCGTTTGCATTTCCAGCATGCAATGCTTCTTCCAAACTACCATCTGTGGACTTAATGTCTCATCTACTGCGATAGCATTCCACAGAGCATTGCTTCTGATCAAGTAACCTATTTCACAGCAAATGATGTGTGGGAATGGGTACATGTCCATGGAATTCACTGGTCTTACCATGTTCCCCATCATCCTGAAGCAGCTGGATTGACAGAACGGTAGAATGGCTTTTTGAAGACTCAACTGTAGTGCCAAATAGGTGGCAATATCTTGAAGGGCTGGGGCAATGTTCTCCAGGAGATTGTGTATGTGCTAAATCAGCACCCACTCTATGATGCTGTTTCTCCCATATCCCGGATTTATGGGTCCAGGAATCAAGGGGTAGAAATGGAAGTGACACCACTCACTATTACTCCTAGTAACCCACTGGGAAAATTTTTGCTTCCTGTCCCTGCAACCTTAAGCTCTGCTGGTCTACAGGCTTTAGTCCCAAAAGGAGGCATGCTGCAACTACAGAACTTAACGATGATTCCATTGAACTGGAAGTTAACACTGCCACCTGGCCACTTTGGGCTCCTCTTACCTGTGAATCAACAGGCAAAGAAGGGAATTACTGTACTGACTGGGGTGATTGAACCTGACTATCAAGGGGAAATAGGACTGCATCTGCATAATGGGGGTAAAGAAGAGTTTGCCTGAAATACAGGAGATTCTCTAGGGTGCCTCCTAGTACTGCCACACCCTGTGATTAAAGTCAATGGAATATGCAACAACCCAATCCAAGCAGGACTAACAATGGCCCAGAATTTTCAGGAATGAAAGTTGGGGTCACCCCACCAGGCAAAGAACCATGGCCAGTCAAGTGCTTGCTGAGGGTAACGGGAACATGGACTGGGTAGTAGAAGAAGGTAGCGATAAATATGAACTTTGACCCCATGACCAGTTATAGAAATGAGGACTGTAATTGTCATCAGTCTTTCTTCCTTGTTTCTTTATGAGTATGATTGTATATGTACACAAAACGAATTTCTTTGTTGTCTTCCCCAACCTTTTCTGTTATCATATGACAAGTTGTATTAGTTTCATGTCATAATATTTAAGGATGTCAAGTTTAAGAGTGAATATTACCCAAGGACTTGTACACTATTCTGTAGAAAATTAATGCATTTCTGGTTGTATGCAGGAGAGAGGTGAACATTGTTAGGCAGAAATATATATATATATGTATATGCATGTCTGTTATTGTTTTTACTTAGAGACTCAGTATGCTTTAAGGTAATTTGTATTGCTGCCAAGATGACACGGGGTAGAATGTGATGGTTAGGCTTATGTGTCACCTTGGCCAGGTTATTGTGCCCAGCTGTTTCTTCAAGCAAGCACTGTGCTAATTGTAATACAAGGTAATTATGGACTTTAGTTACCAGTGAGTTTACTGCATAGATAGCTGATTGCATCTACATAAACCAGGTAGACTGCTGTCAGCAATGAGTGATGCTTTATCCAATTAGTTGAATGCCTTAAAAGGGGAAGTGATATCAGCATTCAGAGAGAATTTCCCAGCTGGTCATTGGACAACCAAAGTCTCCAGGAAACTCATCAAGGACCTTCACTGGACTTTCATCGGAGCCCCTGGTTTGCAGCCTGCCTGCAGAACCTGGACTTGTGCATCCCCATGGTCACATATGAGACTCATAAAATCTCATACTATTTACAGATATCTCCTGTTGATTCTGTTTTCCTAGAGAACCCTGACTAATACAAATATAGTCAAGGAGATTAAGAAAACACAGAGAAATAACTAAAGGATATCAGGAAAACAATGAATGAACAATATGAGAAGCTCCATAAAAAGACAGAAATTTTTTAATGGAGCCAAATAGAACTACCAGAATTGAAGACCACAGTAACTGAAATGGACAATTCCCAGTAGTGTTTCAACAGCAGATCAGAGCTAGCAAAAAAAATTAAAAATAAAAGAATCAGTGAACTCAAAGACAAGACAATAGATATGAATCAGGCTGAGAAGAAAAAAGAAAAAAAGAATTATAGAAAGTGAAAATAGCCTGAGACCTCATACACATCAAGTATATGAATACAGGCATTACGGGAGTCCAAAGGGAGAGAAAGAGAAAGAAAGGAGCAAAAGGAATATTCAAGGAAGCAATGACAGAAATCTTCCCAAATTTAGCAAAAGACATGACTATGCAAATCCAAGAAGCCCAGGGAAGACCAAACAGCACGAACCTAAAAAGAAATACTTCCAGACACATGGTGGTCAAATTGTCGAATGCAAAGGATGAGGATAGAGTTCTGAAAGCTGCAAGAGAAAAGCAACATGTTATGTACAAGAGAGTCCCAACTAGATGAAGAAAAGATTTCTTACCAAAAACCAAGGAGGCAAGGAGTCAGTGGGTTGAAATACTTAAAAATGCAGAGAGGAAACAATTGCAAACCATGAATTTTCTCTGGTAAGCCATTCTTTTGAAAATGAAGGTGAGATTAAGACATTCCCAGATAAACAAAAGATGAGGAAGACATTATGACCACATGCCCTACAATCAATGCTACAGGAAGATCCTCACACTGAAAGGAAAACACAAAAGATAGTGGTTCAAAGTAGCATACAGGAAAAAAGCTCCCTAGTAAAGGTAGCCATTTGGGTAATTTTTAAATGCCAGGACTATTGTATTAGATTGGATTTTTGGATATATAACTCTATTTTTACTTCTTACAGGTGCTAAAATGCAAATGCATAAAAAGTCCTGATAAATCTATGGTTTGGGACATAAAATGTACAAAGATATAACTGGTAACAAGTATAAAAAAGGTAGGGAAATGGAGAGGTATAGGAACAGTATATGTGTATGCATGCAGTTAAATTGGTATCAAATCAGAAATTATTGTTACATATTCTGGATGTCAAACTTTAACTCCATGATAACCACAAAGAAAATATATGAAAAGTATATCCAGAAATAAATTAGTACAATATAAAAAAGTAAATAAATATAAAAATGGGCATTTAGGGAAGAACTGAGGGTTAAAAAAGAATATGACTACAAAAAGTAAATAGCAAAATGGCAGTAGAAAGTCCTGAATTATCAGTAGTGACTTTAAAAGTAAATGGATTGAATTCTACATTTAAAAAGCAGAATGGATTAAAAAAAGCATGACCCAACTATATCCTATTTTACAAGAGACTCTACTCACCTTAAAATCAAAGGCATAAGTAGGCTGAAAGTGAAAGGATGGAAAAAAGGTACCATGGACGGAGTAACCAAAAGAGAGTTGAGGTAGCTGTAATATTATCAGTTTAAAGAGACTTTAAGTCAAAAACAGTTATGAGGGACAAAAAAATTCATGGTATACTGATAAAGATGCCAATTCAACAAGAAGACAAGTATACGCACCTAATAGCAGAGCCCCAAAATAAGGAACGAAACACTGACAGATTTGAAGTGAGAAACTGATGGCTCTACATTAACAGGAGGAGACACCAATTTTCAACAATGGATAGAACATTTAGACAGAAGATCAAGAAGTAAACAGAAGACTAGAATGATACTGTAAACCAAGTAGACCTAATATACATCTATAGGACGCTTCACCCAGCAGCAGCAGGATACATACTCTTTTTGACTATATATGGCTCATTCTCCAGAAAAGACCATTTCTTAGGTCACAAAACAATTCTCAATAAATTCAAAATTATTGAAATCACAAATCTTCTCTGACCACAATAGAATGAAGGTAGAAATCAGTAAGAGAGACAAATGGAAAATTCACAAATATTTGGAAATTAAAAAACATTCACTTAAACAACCAATAGGTTAAAGAGAAAACCACAAGAGAAATTAGGAAATATCTTGAGGCAAATTAAAATGAAAATATAAAATGCCAAAACTTACAGGATGCAACAAAAGCAGTTCTGAGAGACAATTTTATAGCTCTAAATGCTTACATTAAAAAGTAGAAATATTTCAAATTCGAGACTGAACCTCAAAACTTGAGGATCTACAAAAAGAAGAGCAAACTAAACTCAAAGCAAGAAGAAGGAAGGATAGAACAAAGATTAAAGTGGCAATAAATGCCACTTCAAAAAAAATTTTTTTTTTTAAAAAAGACAACAAAACCAAAAGTTGGCTCTTTAAGAAGATTAATAAATGGGCAAAGCTTTAGCTAGACTGACAGAAAAAAAGAAAGAGACGATACAGAGGACTAAAATCAGAAATGAAAAGGGAGTCATTAATACCGAACACTTAGTGATAAAAAAGATTATATCAGGATACTATGAAAAACTGTACACCAACAAATAAGATAACCTAGATTAAATGGATAGATTCCTAGAAACACACAAACTACCTAAATTGACTCAAGAAGAAACAGGTCTCAACAAACCAATAACTAGCAGAGAGATTGAATCAGTAATCAAAAGCTTCTCAAAAATAAAATCCCAGGACCTAGAGACTTCCTAGGGAAAACTTACCAACCATTTCAAGAATGTTGGTGTTCCAAGACGAAAACCAATCCTACTCAAACTCTTCCAAAAACTGAACAGGAGGTAATACTCTCTAACTCATTCTATGAAGCCAACATCACCCTAACTCAAAAGCCAGAAAAAGGTATCACAAGAAAATTACACACACATATCAATTACTAATATAGATGTAAATATCCTCAACAAATACTTGCAAACAGCATCAAACAGCACATTAAAAGAATTATACACCATGATCAAGTGGAATTTATTCCAGATATGTCAGAGTGATTCAACAAAAGAAAATCGATTAATGCAATATAGCACAATGTAGCAGTTTGATATTATTGATGAATTCCAAAAAGTAATATTGGATTATGTTTGTAAACTGGTCTTTTCCTATGGGCATATTAGAGTGTATTGGATTCAGAGGTTTTACTTTTACTTGATTAAATAATGATTAAGGCTTTGATTGGGCCACGTCAGTAGGATGTTGAGTCCCTGCTTGGCAGGGACTCACAGAAAAACTGCACCGCAGAGAAGGGAGGTTGGAGTTTTAATGCTGGAGCCCGGGGAAGTAAGCACACAGAGGTTCTTGGTCATAAGGAAGGAGAGAAGGCCCCAGGGAAAGAGATGAGCCATTCACCTGATAAGTCTACAGCTGGCCTTGTGGAGAGACGCAAGCCTGAGCGCACAGAGAGGCAAGCCCCAGGAAGAGAGGAACCCAGGAAGCCTGAACCCTGACAGATGTCCGCAGCCATATGGCTCCAACACGTGGCCATAGACTTTGGTGAGAGAAGTAACTTATGTTTTATGGCCTGGTAACTGTAAGCTTCTACCCTGAATAAACACCCTTTATAAAAACCAACCAATTTCTGGTATTTTGCATCAGCACCCCTTTGGCTAACTAATATACACATTAACAGAATAAAGGAGAAAAACTCACATGATCATTTCAACTGACACAGAAATGGCATTTGACAAAATCTAGCATCTTTTATTGATGAAAAAAAAAATTTAGAAAACTAGGAATATAAAGAAACTTCCTCAAAATGATAAAGGGCATATATGAAAAACACACAGCTAACATCATACTCAATGGTGAAAGACTGAAAGCTTTTCCACTAAGGTCAGGAATGACAGGGATATCCACTCTCACCAGTGTTATTCAATATTGTACTTGAAGTTCTAGCCAGAGTAATCAGGCAAGAAAATAAATAAAAGGCATACAAATAGGAAAAGAAGAAGTAAAACTTTGCCTATTTGTATATGACATGATATTATGCAGAAAATCCTGAAAAATCCACAACAAAGTTACTAAGCTAATAAATGATTTTAGCAATCTGGCAGGGTACAAGATCAAGCATCAAAAAATCAGTAATGTTTCTATGCACCAGCAACAAAAAAATGTGAAGAAATCAAGAAAAAAATTCCATTTACAATAGCAACTAAAAGAATCAAATATCTAGGAATAAATCTAATCAATGATGTAAAGGACTTGTACACAGAAAACTATAAAACATTTCTAAAATAAATCAAAGGAGACCTAAATAAATGGAAGGGCATTCCGTGTTCATAGACTGGAAAACTAAAAATTGTTAAGATGTCAATTCTACCCAACAGATTCAACACAATTCCAACCAAAATTCCAACAGCTGTTTTTGCATGCATAGAAAAGCCAATCATCAAATTTATATGGAAAGATAAGGGGCCTCAAATGTACAACTGATTTTTGACAAGGGTGCCAAGTCCACTCAATTGGGAAAGAATAGTCTCTTCAACAAATGGTGCTGTGAAAACTGAATGTCAATATGCAAAAGAATGAAGGTGGACCCCTCAATCATACCCTTGACAAAAATAAACTAAGAATGGATCAAAATCCTAATGTAAGCGCCAGAACCATAAAACTCCTAGAAGAAAACATAGGGAAGCATGAGCACCTTGTGTTAAGCAATGGTTTCTTAGACTTTACACCTGAAACACAAGCAACAAGAGAAATAGTAGATAAATGGGACTTCATCAAAATTAAAAACTTCTGCATGTCAAAGGACTTTATCATGAAAGTAAAACCACCACCTACATAATGGGAAAAAATATTTGGAAATCACATATTCAACAAGGGTTTATATCCAGAATATAAAAAGAAATCCTACAACTCAACAACACAAAGACAAACAATCCCATTAAAAAATGGGCAAAAGACTTTAATAGACATTTATCCAAAGAGGCTATACAGTGGCGAGAAAGTAGATAAAAATATGCTCAACATCATTAACCATTAGGGAAATGCAAATAACCACAATGAGATACTATTTCATAACCACTAAAATGGCTACTCTTAAAAAAAAAATTTGCATGTGTTAGGATGTGAAGAAATAGGAACACTCTATATTCATCGTTGGTGGGAATGTAAAATGGTGCAGCAATTATGGTAGACAGTTGGTGGTTCCTCAGGAAGTTGAGTATAGAATTATCACATCACTTAGGAATCCCACTTGTAAGAATATACCCAAAAGAACTGAAAGTGGGGAATCAAACCAATATTTGCACACTGATGTTCACAGCAGCATTATTAATAATTGCTGAAAGATGGAAGCAACCCAAGTGCCTATCAAGAGGTGAATGAATAAATAAAATGTGGCATATATACACAGCGAAATATTATTCAGCCATAAAAAAGAATGAAGTTCTGATACATGTGACAATATGTATAAACCTTGAAGACATCGTGTTGAGTGAAATAAGTCAGACTCAAAGGGAAAAATATTTTATGATCTCACTGATATGAAATAATCAGAACAAGCAAATTCAGAGTCAGATACTAGAATACACCAGTGCCAGGGTAGGGAATGGAAAGTTAATGCTTACATTTTACAGAGTTTCCATCTGGGGGGATGGAAATGTTTTGGTAATAGATGGGGGTGGTGGTAGTACAATATTGTGAACATAATTCACAATAACTGAAATATTTATGTGAATGTGGTTAAAAGGAGGAATTTTAAGTATATGTATGTTACTAAAATTAAAAAAATTTTACATAGCCATAGGACTTTATAACACAAACAGTGAGCCCTAGAGTAAACCAAGGACTATAGTTAATAGTACAATTATTTTCTAAAATGTTCTCTCATCAATTGCAGCAAATGTACCTCATTAATACAAGGTGTCAATAATAGGGCAGTATATGGGAACTCTGAACTTTATGAATGATTTTTCTGTAAACCTCCAACTTCTTTAATTTTAAAAAACTGCACAAGGACTTTATGAGGAACCCTTTTATTGCAAAACCTCTGAATTCTATGAAAAAATAAATTTCCACATCTCTGAATATGATAAAATTGTGTTTATAGGAAACACTGGCACCATATTTCAGTAGAAATTTTTTTGGGAACTCATTCACAGGGTGCAATAAATCATTTCCTCCTGAAAATGAATGTTACTGTGGGTGGGCCTTTTACACAGAGTAAATATTTAGATTCACAGGTTTCCTCCTGGACATTTGAGGGAGTTATCATAACCAAGGTATCAGAGCTTAGCGGTTCTTAAACTGGAATTTTGTACTCAAACATTCAATATAAATCCAATTTTTTAAACAGCCACCAATTCTCTTTATAACCAGCCTAGACCCAAGTATAATAACCATATTTGAAATCAGTTTATTCACAAATGAAAAGAAAGAGTGATTTAAGAAGATCAAGTTATGGCTGACTACCCATATTCTAGCACACAGCTAGACTACTACTTAGTCCCTTGCAGTTAGGTGAGGACCTATGCCTGAGTTCTAACCAATTCGGGGGTGGAGGGAACTGCTCTGCAGAACTTCCAGGCATGGTTCATAAAAATTTCCAATGCACAATTTTCCCTGCTCTTTCTTTCCCTTCGGCTAGTTTGATACACAAAAGTCCAGTGACCACAGAAGCCATACATGGACAATGGCTGAGCCATAAAAAGAGATTGGCCTGAGTTCCTGAATCACTAATCAGTGAACCACCTACTGGTCAGTGTCTTAGTTTGCCAACGCTGCTATAACAAATACCACAGACTGAATGGCTTTAACAGCAGGCATTTACTGTGTCTCAGTTTGGAGGCCAAAAGTCAAAAATCAAGATATCAACAGGCCAGGCCTTCTCTAAAGTCTGTAGCATTCAGATGGTGGCTTGCTAGAAATCAATCTCCACTTCCATCACAAGGCCACAGGTCTGCTTTGGTCTCCTGGTATGGCTTCTAGTACCATGTCCACATTTCCTTTGATTATAAGGACACCAGTCATATTTGAATTAAGACCCACCCTCATTCAATTTGGCCTCATCTTAATAAGATCTTCAAATATCTCATTTACAAGAGTCCACACCCACAGGACTGGAGATTAAGACTTGACATGCCTTGTGGGAGACCTGATTCAATCCCCAACAGTCGGGAAACCTGTTCTGGACTCTTTGTGAATTATAAATAAACCAGAGTCTGAAAGTTAATGATTTGAGAATAGTAATTATTCAACCACCTTTACTGTGCTGCCATTTTCTCAATTCCATTTCACAGGGAATCATATAAACAGAATTTTCCTTGTAAGCAGAAAATCTTCTGCCCAATCTTCCCAAAACTATGTTAGTGACTATAAAGGAAATATACACAAACACACACAGGGAAAGAGACTCACACAAATAAAGAAAGAAAGAATAAAGACAATGTGTTGGTTTGGAGCTGTATGTACCCCAGAAAAACATGTTCTTAAACAATCCATTCTATGGGTGTGAACCCATTTTACGTAGAACTTTTTGATGAGGTTACTTCAATTAAGGTGTGACCCAATTAAGGATGGGTCTTAATCCTATTACTTGAAGTCCTTTATAAGCAGAATGAAATTCATACAGAAAGAATGCCAATAGAAGCAAGAAGCTGAAGGTCAAGAGAACTCAAGGGTAAGGAAGAGGCCAGTAGAGGCCACCATGTGCATTGCCATGTGACAGAGGAGTCTAGGACCAAGGATCACTAGCAGCTAGACCCAGGATACTAGTCTTTAGGAAGAAAGCATTGCTTTGATGAAACCTTGATTTGGACTTTTTCCTTGCCTTAAAACTGTGAGATAATAAATTTCCATTGCATAATATTTGCTTGAGTAGTCAAGGAAACTAAAACAGCATAATGTGATCCATGCTCTAAAACAGGGGTTCTTAGCAATGGGTCTATAAGCTTGAATTGAAATTCAAAAAAACATTATTCTTATGTGGACGTGTTGGTGCACATGTGATATATTTATTAAGTAATACACAGTATAGTGTGAACTTAGTAAGGTGTGTGTGATTTTCACCTGACTGGCAAAGGGGTCCGTGGAACAAAAAAGGATCAGAACCCCTGCTCTAAAGAATCATACCCAACTAATCTAGCTAGCATCAACTAACTACCCTACTCTGTGGCTGACTCTGACGTAGCCACTCAACACACAAGGATGAAAAAAGACATAAAGTTTCCCAGTAGAATTTCATACTTGCCATATCTCTATTTTGACTTTACTTGTAATCAACAGCTTCAAGAAACAGAGTTAAGTTATGATTTTATAGCAGAAGAGATTTAGGTGTGAAGTATAATTTTAGATATTTTGAGAAAACACTCTTTTTAAATTTGGCTCTAAATATCATATAAAATACAGAAAAAATTGCATTTTCTTTGAGTTTGTGATGAAACATGCAGGATTGTAATCTAATCTTGCTTTATTCCTGACCTCAAGCAACAACACAACACAATTTACCCCTAGTTCCCATTCACACACTAAATTTATACCTTTTCCCCTTGTAGTAATTTTCTAATTCCAGAAAATGACTAGACACTACTTCAAGGAACAAGCAGAAAATGATCTATTTAACCATTGGCAGTATTTGCTTATATAACTATACAAGTCTTTCAAATTTCCACAGATCGTTTAATATTCTCAGTATACTGAGTAAATGTGGCACTCATTAAAGACAATAGGTGTCCAGCAAGTGTTGAGCAAATTGTAGCAACTCTCTAATAGAAACTGTAAAAATATTTTGATCTGCTTGGTAGCAAATAAATAAATACCACCATATAGAATGACAAGGGAACAAGCCTCAAAAAGCTGTTTGTACTTCTTGAGAGTGGATAGATAGTAACAGTCTGCATAATTCTCTCCCTTTACTCCTTCAGATTTTGATTCTCAAGCACAAAGGACAAAAAAAGGACTAGTTCCATTTGGATCTTAGCCCACTGCCATCCTCTTTAGGGTAAAAAAAATCACCTGTTCCACTGTGGTTTTAGACAACAGCAAAACATCTAAGAGGTGGTATTGACAGACACACTTTTTTCCTTTTAAGAACTAATGTTTTAGAACAAAATAACAACTACATGGGCCCCTACCTCTTCTTGTGGGCAAATGCTTGGCTGTACTCACTTCAAATCTTGGACCCTAGCAAAATCAACTTTATGCAAATCCTCTTTTCCTACAGTAGAAAGCTGTAGAAAGCTGACTAGTATTCTTAAATCCTTCAGATTCTTGGTCACTGTTTCTGAAGAGTAAAACACATGTGTTTTAGAAAGAGGAGGATAAAAATTATTTAAGTAAAATATTGTTTCTCTCTCCTGCAAACTGACAGGGAGGAACGGTGTACACAAAAGAGAAGGAAAAATACAGGAAGGAAAAAAGCATTTACTGAGACTATTTAGTACTGGAGATGAAAACAGCTGTACTAGATACTTGTTGTTTGCACTCTGACACAGTCAGCATGATCCTCAGAGACCTGAAAGTGGTATCATCTGAAACTTATACATTATGAAAGAACTGATGGACTCTACACTTCACATTAATAGTAACCTCACTTCTTAGTGAACTTTTATTTTACTGTGGCTATGTAATTCTACTTAAACATAAGGAATACCGGTGAACTAAATATAGTATAGCTTGAAAACATAAAAATACTTTCAAACATCAAAAACCTTTCAGAGGAGATGACACAAGAAAGTATTCAATTATGACATTTTATATAATGTTCTACCTAAATACAAATACTCAAGCAACAAGTATCTATTAAGTTCCCCTCATGTGCCCAAAGCGCAATGCTACTCTAAAATTTGATTACTATATCATAAAAAGTAAATGCCAAAAAAGCAAGTGGGGAGCGGATGTAGTTCAAGTGTCTGAGCACCTGTTTCCCATATACCAGGTCCCAGGTTCATTCCTCAGTACCTCCTTTAAAAAAAAAAAAAAAAAGGCATTTATAAAAAGTTCAACTATAATAATAGAGAAATACTTTTTTAATTACCAAATTAGCACAAACTTTTGAATATATAAGAATACTGAAAAGGGTGAAATAAAATAGGATCTCTTACATAACTGCCAATAATGGCAAGAATGAGCATGATCCTTTCAGATAGTAATTTGATAGCATATATCTAGAACCTTATATATTTCTCTGAACCATTCAAACTCTACTTTTGGTAACTAACCTAAAGCAATATCATGATCTCAGAAAAAGTCTTATTTCCAAAATTGCTCATCTCAGTATTCTAATAAAAGAATTGCAACCAAATTAAATGTCTAACAACATGAAACTGGTTGAATAAATTATTGTGCAACAGCAGGATGTAACATTAAACAGCCATTAAAATAAAATTATATAATATTAATATATTATAAAGTAATAATACAATAAGTATAACCAATCTAGAATCTGTAGAGAAAAAAAGGTGAAAGCTAAAATATCAAAATGATCCTGGTTGTTTTTCTGGGTAATGGGGATGGGTACTTTTTTTCTGTCTAATTTTCTATAAATTCTATATTGGGTACATAACGCATGTCAATTTCAAAAAAATGTATATTAAATGTATGAAAGAAAATGCAAAAATATTTAAAAGAGCATTAAGAATAAATATGATGTTCATTTAATTTTAGAAATATTACAAAGTAACAATTACAAATAATTGCAAAATGGAAAAATCACAAATATTACAAAAGCAAGGTTGTACTTTTAAATAATTTTTTCAAGTTTTTTTTTAAGTTTTCATTACTATTTACTACTTTAAATAATGCTTACAGCAATATAAAACAAAATTCAATTAGACTTACTGCTGGAGTCAAGCTGAATTTACTTTTTATTCTCCACAGTTTATAAACATCATTATGTTGTTCTCCCCAGTTGCCATGTCCCAGGTTTTGCTGACACATTCATGAGATTTACCACAAACAATTCATTCCTTAAAAGCAAATTACATTACTCTTAATTACCTATGTGTGATTCATTTCATTAGTTAATAGGTTTATGACAAAAGGTACATTTACAATTTTCTCTCTCCTAGATTCTTCCTCCTTCCTTCCTTCCTTCTTTTTTTTATTTTATTTTTGGTGATTTTTTAATTCAAGAATTAAGGCACAGGCATTTACAAAAGGAATATTAAATTTTTTAAATCAAATATGATTATCTTTAGATGGCTTTATTAAAATATATAATTAATGCACAAATAACTAGCAATTATTTCATATTTATTATTTAGTGTGGACTTTCAGAAGTAATGTCTTTACTATAAAAAAAAAAAAAGGAATATCAATTGCTAATAATGTAAAATTCAGCATGTAGTAATAGGATTGCCAGAGTTAGCAAATAAAAATACAAGACATTTATTTAGTTAAATCTGAATCTCAGATAAATATTGAATAATTTTTAGTAATTTTACTCATTATTTATCTGAGATTCAAATTTAACTGATGTCCTGTATTTTATCTGGCAGCCCTAGCAGTAATGAGATTATTAAGAATTGGAAACATTACTAAGTCAGTGATTTACATTTTGACTTGCAACATATTCTAAAGGAGAGTGGATGGGAAAGGATTCACTAGCTACTAGTACAATACCTCTCTTTCGTGAACTGTGCTAGGCAGTTGACATATGAAATGATCCATTTCATGCTCACCAAAACCCTGCAAAGTAAGTATTACCCTAATTTTACTAGTGAGGAAAAAGAGTCTCAAAGAGGTTGAGTAACTATTTTAAAGTCCAGCAGCTAAAAGTTCTGTTCAACAATGTGAGCTACAAAGTGGATCATTGAGCTAACTAATTCTGTTCAAACTCTCAATTATGATGGAAAATAATGTTAGTTCTGGGTCAACATTGTCAACACTAGCTGGATTCAATGAGTACCCTTGAGTGCCTTGATTCAGCATTGAGTTTAAGTTTACATACACTCCCTCCCTTATGGTCACTTGACACAATAAGAGCAATGTCCCATTTAGATAATAAAGGACTAACTAGTCTTCTTGTATAAACTAAATCAAACTAAGCTTACAAGTTATCTCAGAAAAAAAGTATTGCTTGGAAAAATATATGCTGATTTTCATTTGGTTCCAATATACAGAGATTACTGTTAATATCCAGACAATTAAAATATCAGATAAATTGGGAATTGAAAGCTTCTTAATTGTATGGAAAATCTTCTTCTATTACACTGTTATTATTGGCTACAATGTTCTAGAGCTATATTTACTCATTCATTATTTTCTTCATTCATTCTATATATAACTTTTCAGCTGCTACTGTGCTAGGATACAGAGATTACAACATAAAGAATAAAAAGTCTAAGACAATATATAACAAATTTATTCATTCCCCACAGGGCATTTTAGTTTAAAAGTCAAGCTTTTGCCAGACTCTGTCTACATCCACACTGCTTTCCCACTTTTCACACTACCCTCACTCCAAGTTAAGCCCCCTACCCCCATCAGAATCAATATAATTGTTCTATGACTTTTCTATTTAAAACCCATTTCAGCTGTTAGAAACAATGATATGATTTACAATTGCATTATAAATTAATTTCATTGAAGCTCACATATACACCATTCCAATTGAGGAACAAAAGTCTGCTAATAAGTCCTTTAACTTCAATCACAAAACACTTTTTCATAATAAATTAAAAGAAATGCTCAGGATGTTTCCTTACATATTTATTAATTTTTTGAAAATATTTACTTTCAGTGAATAAAATACATTTAACATCCATAATGAGACTTGGTTATGATCTTAAAGGGAATCCAATTCCTTTTGTCCAGTTTTATCCAAAGACAAAAAGCACGTAATTTTGTTTTATTTACTTATTTATTTTAGAGAAACTTTAAATTACATAAATGTCACATTAAAAATATAGGGGATTCACATATGCCCCATTCCCTCCTCCTTCCACACTTCCCCACATTTACAACATCCTTCATTAGTGTGATACATTTGTTACAACTGAACACATATTGAAGCATTGCCACTAACCATGAATTATAGTTTACATTATAGTTTACACTCTGTCGCATGCAATTTTGTAAGTTATGACAAAAAATATAATGGCCTGTTTCATGATTGCAACGTCAACAGAACAATTCCAATGCCCCCATATTACACCTATTTTTCACTCTCCCTCCCCTGAGAGCCTCTGGTGGCCAATGCCTTTGTATCAATGATACAAGTTCTTCCATTGCTAGAATAACAATAAATCTACCATAGAATAATAGTAAGTCTACTTTAGTCCATTGTTCATTTCCCAATCCTGAGGATTTGGGGATGGTGATGTCCACTCTGCCTCTAATTGAGAGGGGTTTAGATCCCATGGGGCAGATGGATGGAACTATCTTGCTTGCAGTTGCAGACTCTCCGTTCCTTGGGATGGTCGTTGTCCATCATCATAACCTTGTTAGTTGTCCTGGGTGATTCCAATTAACTGGAGAGTAGGTGTTGCAACTTTGTTGAGATTCAACTGGCACATGGACAGCCCAAAGATTTAAGTCTCTTGGACATACACCTGTCAACTCTAGTACTAACTATAGGTTCAAACAGAAGGCGAAGAAAAGCCAAGTGTAGGGAAACCACAAATGAGTCCAATTCTGTCACACTGGAGAGCATAAATTCCAAGGTAAGGCCCACCTGAGCTGTCTGCCCTGCTTATAGTGTCTGGATGTCACACCATCATTTATAAAGGTAAAATTATGTTTTACCACACACTACAGGATCCTAATATTATTATTTAACCACTTTGGGTCTAACTTATCTGTTTTCATATATGGTATGTACAGTCAATGGCTTAGTTCCTCCCAGCTCCAAAATTTTCTGCTTCTTTAATCCTATAATTTTAATTAAGTCTTAAGCTAGCCACTTTAAACAGACACAAAATATTTATTTCTCCATTTGGAGGATCACAAAATAACTCTTAAATAAGCACTATTAAAATGGGTACATTACTTCAGGCAAGTGTAGATCCTGGCTATTTCTGTCTATAATTAATTCCAAAATTATGTAAACATAAATATTATTAATGTTATACTCTGCCTGCAGAGAAAGATGATGCAGAAGAGGTTCCAAGTGAATTAGTTTTCCTTAAGCCAAGCAAAACAACATTTCAGTCTCACATTTATTTAGAAGAGAAAACTCTAACTGGATCTAACAAAAGGCTCACTGCTTAGGCACACGTTAGAAAATAGTTTCCAAATCACATAAACTATTTTACAAAAAAAAAAGGTCCCCAAAATGATTTCTACATGAAATTCAATTCAAATTAATTACTGGGTGAACAGGTTTGAACCATATACTACTACGAAAAATATCTTCATCAGAACCTCAGTAATGTCCTTGGGGGAAAAAAAAGCATTGAAAAAGCAAATTGTATGAATAGCCATTCAAACTCTCTCTCTTTGGTTTTAAATTATAACTGGCATGGTCATGACTCCTCCCTGTAAGGCTGGTGCAGCCATGGTTAAAAGTTCTTTTCCACTAGGAATCAGTAGGTATTTAACATTTTCTTTTAAAAATCTTCATGCTCAAGATTTAACAAATATTCTTTTTTTTAACTACAGGACTTTTCAGAGCCTTTAATATAAAGCTAATATTTGTTGTGACTCTCCAACAGGCAGATATTTGGTCATAAATCTCTTTTGGAAAGAAACATTTTAAACATCCTATTAACTAGGCTTACAGAATACAGTTTGCGAATCCAGTTCAGTGAAACTCTGAAATTTCTGAGTCACTACTTTATCATTTGTAACATATTATGAAAGTGTATTGTGTTTTAACCTTTTGACTCTTTGAGCACATGTCCTCTTCCTGAATCTGCCCAAAGTTTCCATTCACCTGGACAGATTAAGGTTTATCATAGAAGAAATGTATACGCATAGAGCAAGACAGAGGAAATATTCAGAAAATAGGAACTTGAGGCAAAACAAGAGCTTTGCAAATCATGTTATTATCTTGAGAAAAGACTGAATACTGTCCCTTTATCTTTACTTTCCCATCTTTGCTAAACTAAACTATAGTCTTAGATTAGGAAGACCAGGAGGAAGAAAAAGGAGAAGATTCTGCCCATTTCTGGCATTGGAAAGATTGTAGGAAAAGAAGGGGTAAGAGGCAGAAATCTGAGATGAGAAGACATGTCAGATTTTCCTCCTCTGCTCTCATTCCCACTCTATTCCTTAGTTCTATTTCACAGTCTTAGTCTACCCTTAACAATCAAGGATGCAGCCATACCAAAGTAAACCACAGTGAGGTCAAGTAGTGTAGACAATGAGGTTTAGCGTTACTGAACCATGCTGGATTACTGTGTGGGGTGGATGAGACCCAGATGTGTCGAAGAATCTGGACAAAAGCTTGTCAGAGGGAGACCACTGTCATAAATTAAAGAAGCTGTGGAACAAGGACTTCAGGGCTTGGACTTCTCAGGCCAAGACAAATTGACAGTCACAGCCAGACTTTCAAGTGCTCTATAGTCCTGCAAACCCAAAGGGAAGCCTGGATTCAGCCTGGGAGTACTCAATGAGAGCACTGCCCAATGAGGGAAAGAAATGGACCTTGAGTTCCTCTGTTACAGGCAATATCACTGGAGGTCAATAGGGCATCCAGTAAGCAAGAAAAAAAAGTTATGATGTCCCAGAGACAAGGACAAGGGACAATGGGCAAAAGTTCAATAACTCTGTCCCCGCATGCCCTACCCACCATCCCATATATTTCGCCATCCTGGAGAAGTGCTAGGGAGAAAGGTGAGATATCTGAGAGTCTGAGCAATGTATCCTAGGAGACTTATCGTTCTCCAGAGAGATTGTTTAAATTATAAACTCAAACTACTTTTAATCCAGATTGCTTTAACAGTTGTTTTTTTTTTTCCCAAGCTAAGAAGCAACTGAGCCATATCAGAAAGTTCAGATCAAGTTAACACAAAATAAAGAATGTACATATTTCTCCACACATTCAAGTTGTAACATAAATTAATTTTGTGGCACCATAAAGCATATTTCTCTAATCCCATAAAAACTTCCACTAAGGGCCTCAATATGTGTCAGTTCTAGATCTTTGCTCATGTGTGTATGCAACATGTCTATGTGAAGCCTACCAACCCTAAAGTTTAGCTTAAATTCCACATTCTTCATAAAGCTTTCTCTATATTTACCCCATCCATCTCCCCTCACTGATCTCCTTGAACAAAGATAATTTTAAGGCTAGACTGGACTCCTGGGATGACAAAAGATCCTTAAAAACTCCTGCAAAGGAGTTCCTAAGTCAACAGTTTACCTGGCTCCTGCAGAGATATGGGGTCTCCTGGAACCTACCAGGGCCTCTCACCAGCCCCGCTGCCAAGGAGAACAGTCCTTCTGTCACAGTTCTAGACCAGAATAATCTTCACACAAAATCCCTGCTGTCTAGCCAGACTCCTGACCTGGAGAAAGCAGGAAGCCAAACATCCAGTAAACTAAATAACCACAGCCCCTGTCTTTCGCCACAGTTACAGAGACCAAAAGACAATGTACAGTGTCAACCAAATAAGAAACATTTCTTGCCTTTCAGGAAAAGTAATCCTCCCAGCTAAAAATAAACAAAATCAGTTTAAATCATTTCATCTATTTGCCATAGTGTCTATTCAACTCATTTGTGAAAAAATAAGAGAATTCAGTAATCAGAATAAATGATTCTTTGGACTGTCACAGTATAAAGTCTCACACTGTAAAGAAATGAGAGAAAATGCATTCTTGAAAACCTGAGCTCCTTGTAAATAACTCTTAATGATCCCAAATATATTATACTTAATACTTGAGTATTAAGCATAAAGTTCATCTTATCTACTATTCAGCAAAATCCAGGAGGCAAAGAATAATGGGGAAATTTTCCAAAATCTATCTCTGTGTCATATTTATTTGTCTCCAATTTGTATAAAAACACTTCTTAAAATCAAATATTTAAATAATCTTTCCATCATCAGGAAGAATAAGTACATAGGATTAGTCCAAGTCCTAGCACTAATTATTAGCACTGATTTGACAAGTTATTCAAACTTTCAAAATCTCAGTGTTTTTTAATTATTTTCTACAAAACAGGGATACTAAGAGTAACTAATTCATAATGCTGTTGTGATGACAAAATGCGATGATACATGTAAAGCACTTAGCCCCACAGCTAACAGTAGCTAATGACAGGGGTGCTAAGTAATGGGGTTCTCCAGAGGTACTGTAGGAATATAAAGGAGGGAAGGCTTAATTGTGCTGGGGGCGGGAGGCACTGGGGGGGGTAACATTTCACCATTTCCACGAGATATTTAACACTGGAGTGGAAGGGGATGGGAAGTGGAACTCTTAATGCACAAAGGGCAAGACAGGTGTGAGGAGTGACCTGAGTCCAAGTACCACTGGGATGCACTACTGATGGCTTTGGATGACAGATGGAGGCAGACAATGTTCAATTCCCTGACACCTGAGTGATGTCAGGCCGATCAGCTCATCTGCCTTCCTTCAGGCTCATTCTCTGCTCTAGGTCTAAGTCTTTGTCCTACCCACACTTAAAGCCCAGCTCAAATCCCACCTTCTCCTGCGAGCTTTCCCTGACTTGTCTAACTACATTCATCTCTCCTTCTCTATTTCCTGTGTATAAACTGTTGAAAAAACTTGCATTTGGTTTTATCCTAATTCATATTGTTCTCTAAAGGTTTGTTTTATACAAGCTCAGTTCACACAAGCAAATTTGAAGTTCCTCAAGGACAGAGACTATAGCAAAAAACAAGAATAGTAATACCACCAACTAATTTTTGGATACTGGTTTTACAGTTTAAAGAGATACAAATTCTCTTGACACTCAAAACAACCCAATTAGGAAGGCAAGTAGTATAGGTGACACAATTTCCATTTTACAGATGATGACATCAAAGTCTAAAGATGGGAAAGGAATGGCCTGTGGTTACAAAGATAATGAGTAGTAGGGACAAGCCTGACAATTCAGTAGCCAACTACACTCCTTCATAGCTGTCAGATATATTCTAGAAGAATGCTCGACTCTTATCAGGTGCTTACCAGTCATTGATTCACTAAAAGGCCCTTTGCTGACCAAAGTAGTAAAACAATGGAAAGTCCTTCAGAGAGTTTTGCTTCCCACCACAAATAAATGCTTAAATAATCTTTCAAGTAAACTTCTATACTCAGGCTATATTTACCATATCCTGTTTTACAAATTCCTAAAACAGCATTAAAACAAAATTAACTCCTACACTACCTTCACATATAAACTAAACTAATACAATATCTCACATCTTGATCCAAAAGTTCTTCCTGCACAAATGTTCTCTCTGATTATAAATTTGGAACATTTGCTAAAAGGACAAATCTTGACTTAGTAAAAACTGCTGAGGCACTGAAAAGAGTCTGGAGTTTCTTTCCTTAGGCACAGCAATGAAAGAATGCCTTTTGCTAAAGAGAACAAATAGGCAAATTTCTAAAAAGAAATTTGGGATCATCCACTAGTTTCTACCTAAAAAGAGAACACTTACTCCAATCACAAATGCTATTCTGATTGAATTCCACATAGAAAAAGTGATACCCTTTGAAGCAAAAGCACTCAAAACAAGAGAAAAAAATCATGAATTTTATGACCATTTTAAGTTGTATCAAAATGAAGTTCTCTTTTTTCAAATTTGGTTTTCATTTCCCCTTTGCCTAGAAAGTCTGAATGATTTTCCCAATCCCTTCTCTCCCTGGGAGTCTGAAGAGTGGGTCTATGTTACTATCCAATATAGTGGACTGTGAATTCCATTCAGTGTGGTATCTCAAAGATAAGATCTTTTCAGCCACCAAGAGAAGGGCAGAGAGAACAAGTTCTCATCCAGTATGAATGAGGGGAAGGCTGAGCTGAAAAACTACATTCTAGAAGTATATTATGAGTACTTTCCATTATTTTCTTTTGCTCCAAACTAGATGGGAAAGAAAAGCTTTAAAGGGATAGTCTGAGAAACACACACTGGAAACACTTGTGAGATGTTCAACGCCATTGAAAGGTTTAGATAAAAACCACAATGGCTTAAATATGCCAAAATAGCTTGCTGAGGATACTGTCTTCTGTTTTGCTCTCTGCATGCTGATCTCAGGAAGAGCAACACGAGGTTGAGCAGATTCTCAAGACCGAGATTAATTAATCTGCTTTAAAACACATGGATGCAGGAGGGGGAAGGAACCCTTCAGTGTTCACAATCCAGAAGACTCAAAGGATAAGTCACACTCTACAGCTCTGGACCTCTCCCACAGTCAACACCTCAGATTATCAGCACCCTGCTTAAAACTCTCCACTCTGCGCTCTGACTTAAGGGCATATGTCACCATAAAAGTTATCACTTTGGACTGAGGCAGGGAAACCTGCCAAAGACCTGTCAGTAAGTAAGAACACATGTGAAGGACACTGCTGCCTGGCTTCTGAGCAAACTGTGGGAGCAAGAAAATGTGGGGGGCTGGGGGAGCTTGATATGGTTGGATTTGGAGGGGGTGGTTATGCATAGTTCTCAGCTGATATTTGGAGACCCATAACTGAGAGTGGGGGATACTCTAGGATCATGTCAAGCTATTTGCGTATCTGTATACACTGAAGTAGCCTTTGAGAGCTACTTCAGTATATACTGAAGTATTTAACAGGGACCGGTAGCACCAGCTTCACAAAACTTGAAACAGCCAACAAGGACTCTTAACAGAATTGTTTTCTTTTTCCAAGGATAGTGAGACTGAGAACTACAAAACTGCAAACTCTTATCAAAGGAACAGGGAACTGAAGTACACAATATACCCATACTTTGGTTAAAAATGCTAATTCTGGGAACAGATGTCCTAGGTTTAAACTTTACCTCCACCACTCATTTAATTTGACCTTAGTTAAGTCACTTAACTCCCAGGGTCTTGGTTTCACCATCTCTAAAGTTAGATTAAAATTAGATGAAATATATAAAATAATAAACATGTCTTGCACATGTTAAACACTAAATTAATACTCACTATCATGATGAAGAAATAATGCAATTATATGACTAAAGCTATTTTCCATCACTGGTATTAAAAATCCATCCACCTAGTAACATGAGAAATACTCCTCTTCAAACAAGAGCTTTGCTCTTTGTTTGGCAGCTGCAGTCAAAAGTTTTGAGGTCAGAAGGTATCTGCCAGTCTAACTCTTTAACCTATGAGAGTGTTTGCCAAATATGCTTAATAATAATCATCATCAAGGGTGCTTGTTAAAAATACAAATTCATGGACCTCATCCCAACCCTACTCAAGCAAAATCTCTTTAGAAAGGGCTCAGAACTGTGTTTTAAAACACTTATACACACACACACACACTCTCCAACACCCAGGAGAGTCTTGTTAATATGCAACTTAGGAAAACACTTCATAGTCCAGCCCACGTCAATGTGAATTCACTTCACTGTTAATCGCCAAGCCCCAAGTTGATCACAATTTTTGCTTCAATAATTCCCAACACCTGTTCAATTCATGCTTTACTATTTAGTTGAACCATTTATTTTGTACAACACATTTGTAATCATTCCAGTTTACAGTATAGACACTTCAGGAATGAGTATATTTTTTGAAAAGTTTCCCTTAGCACTTTTAAAATAAATCTCTATTCTGGAACTAGAGAAATAATAGTTCCAACTAAATTATTTTTATTTCTTGTGCATGTATCCCATAAATTCTGAGTAGTCCAACAGAGGCCAAACTCTTTGTACCCTTCCAAGTTATATTCAATATTTAAATAGACAAGCAGAAGCTGCAAAACCTGACCACAATTACAAATCAAATAAATGATAAATAAGCATTACTTTGGAGATTATTTTTTGTTGTTGTCTCCTTATTAAATACAATAATTTCAAGTAGAATAAGAAAATAATTATTGTAGATATGTAATCAAAAGAAATTAGAGGAAGTGCAACAAAGATTTTATGGGCAAGATATAGGAACTAAAAGCAAAATAAGAATATCATTTACTGAGAAAATTTTGTTAACTTAAAATTCCTTTTTAATCATATTAAGAGAGACATTGAGAGATGTGTTTAAATAATGCACACTATTCCACTAATTCTATCCTGATCCTGACTCAATCTCAAACTTTTAAATTAAAACAACAGGGAAGCGGGTGTGGCTCAATCGATAGAGCTCCCATTTACCATATGGGAGGCCCCGGGTTCGCTTCCCGGGGCCTCCTCGTGAGGGCAGGCCGGCCCGCGCAGCGCGGTGGGCTGATGCGGCAGGACCTCACAGCAAGGGGGAGATAGGCAGACACAGAAAAAACACACAGCAAATGGACACAGCAAACACAAGCAGCAAGGGGGGTATAAATAAATAAATAAATAAATCTTAAAAAAAAAAAAATTTAAAACAACAAAGCACCTCTTCTCAAGGATTTGAATTATTTTCTACCTTTATAAAATCTAACATGAAGTTTAGAATATGTTTATGTTTGATATATAATGACACTAGTTGCTCAGGCTAATTCATAAATATATTGATGCCACAAACATTCATCCTAAGTCTGCAATTTTCCTAGTGCCAAACCTACTGCTAAAAACATGACTTCAACGAAATACTTAACTACACGGCATGTCCTTGTAAGTCAGCATTTTTAAAAGCTCATGTAAACTTGGCCTGACATAAATTTACTGTCTATATCCAAATATGCAGAGCAATATCACCACTTTGACAAATGCAATATGCATCTGCCAAATAAAAAATTCAAACAGCAAAATATGAGGCTAAACATTTTATAATTCCCTTAATTGTCATTTTACTCCCTAATTGTTATAGTGTACTCAGGCATGGTATAATTTTTTAATTATTTTAAGCTTTCATACAGACCAAAACTAGCTATGGAAAATGTTTCAATGAAAGGTTCCCATATATCCTTCCATAAGAAATTAGTTATACCATACTTTGCCATTTTTGTGACGATCTGAAAAAAATACTATTGCTTTGAGAAAGTAATTTTCTAAAAGAAAGCAGAATCCATTCAAGTTGCTTTGGATATTGTTCAGGTTTGTTTTGTGTTGTTTAGTAAGCACTGTTTTAAGAAGACAGTTGTATTTTCTTGGACATGTTTCCATAATCAATTCTGCTTCAAAATTCTCTTTTATCTAAAAGTTAGATTAATTAACCTAAAGTCACATTTAACTAGAAAATTCAACTCTCTAGCATAGCCAAGTAAACCAAACAAGGCCACTAACCACTTAGATATGAAATATGATAAATACACTAAGGTTTAGATACTTTACTTCATAATAGATTCTCCTGCTTTAGATTAATGCCCTTATTTCATCCTATTTTGGGAATAATTCTGATTTTTCCAGCACTCAAAGTACTAGAAGGAGCAAAACAATTGTGTGTGCATGTCTGTGTATGAGTGTGTGTATGAATGTGGTAAATGGGCATATTATGTGGAAAGGGAAGGGAATGTAGACCTGTTATAGAAAAAACACTACAGCCATCTAATAACCGACAAAAATCAGAAGCCAAAAAATAGACAAGACTTCAGTCCTGAGATCACTTACATTAGGTAAAAGCAGCCCCATATTAATTGTAGTCCTTATGAAAGTGGAGTTTTTAAAATTATGTTCACAATGATGGAGTAATCAAGAGATTAAACTAAATTCAAAATAACCTATTTTATTATAAGGCAAGAAAGTATACATTTTAAAAGTTAGTAGTTTAAACTGTTCTAATGGTCAGACATGTAAAACCTTGTTATCTGAAAAATTCATAGTTTGAACAAGCTGTTATTCAAATATGCCATATAAATGAAAGACTTATTGATTTAGTGGTTTTAAGCACTTATACATCTTTTCAAATTAAATTCTAGATCAAACAGTATCAAGTAGTGAAAAAATAGGCCACTGATCAAAAGAAGAAAGAATAACTTTTAAATGGCCCACTAAGAATGGAGTTAAGAAAGAAAGCTCTATTCATTTTAGAAAATAAAACAGAGGTGAGAGGAAAGGGTGAGAAATGTTCAACATTCTTAATAAAATTATGAAAACAGAAGACCTCTTCCTGGAGGATCTTGGTTAGCTTTTCCTGAAGCACTAACTATGGGATAAACTGCATTTTACAATATAAAACTGGTAGCCAATAAAAAACAAAGTACAGAACTAAGTTCATTTCCATTAATTTGATTGTGTATTATTCCATATATTAAGTCAAGTAAATAAAAGCTAATTTAGATAAGCACTTATGGAAATGATTAGAAGACTCAAAAGTTCTCATTTTTTTTTGTTAGAGAAATTGTGGGTTTACAGAACAATCATACATAAAATACAGGGATCCACTATGCCATCCTATTATTAACACCTAGCCTTAGTGTGGTACAGTTGAACTCCCAAACTGTCTACCACAGTAGCTGTACCATTTTACATTCCCACCAACAATGAATGAGTGTTTCTATTTCTCCAACACTTGGGTAATTTTACATTTTTTAATAACAACCATTCTAGTGGGTAAGAAATGGTATTTCATTGTCGTCATGATTTACATTTCCCTACTGACTGATGATGTTGAGCACCTTTCCATGTATTTTCTGGCCATATGTATATCTTCTTTGGAGGGATGCCTTTTCAAGTCTCATGGCCATCTTTAAATTGGGTTGTCTTTTTGTTGTGGAGTTGTAGGATTTCTTTTTATATTCTCGATATTAAACGCTTATCAGATACATGGTTTTCAAATATTTTCTCCCATTGTATAAGTTGTCAGTTTACTTTCATGATAAAGTCCTTTGATGCACGAAAGTTTTTAATTTTGATTAGGTCCCATGTATTTATTTCTTCTTTTGTTGCTTGTGCTTTGGATTTAAACACAAGCTCCTAAAGATGCTTCTCAACATTTTCTTCCAGGAGTTTTACAATCTGCCTCTTACATTTAGATGTTTGTTTCATTTTTATTTGATTTTTGTATATGATGAAAGATAGGAATCCATCCTCCTTCTTTCGCAAAGGGAGATCCTGTTTTCCCAGAAACATTTCTTGAAGAGACTATTCTTTTCCAATTGAGTACTTTTTGCGCCCATATCAAAAATCAATTAGCCATAAATGAGGGTTGACTTCTGTCCTCTCAATTCAATTCCATTTTTCTATGTGTCTGCCCTTGTGCCAGTACAATGTTGTTTTGATCACCATGGCTTTGTTTTACGATCAAGAAGTGTGAATCCTAACTTACATTCTTCTTTTTCAATAGTGCTTAGGCTATTCTGGACGCCTTAACTTTCAAAATAAATTTGATGATTGGCTTTTCCACTTATGCAAAGAAAGTTGCTGGATTTTTTCTTGGGATTCTGTTGAATCTGTAAATTGTTTTGGGTAGAACTGACATCAAAATAATGTTTATTCTTCCAATCGATGCACACGTAATGCCCCACCATGTATTTAGTTCTCCTTTGATTTCTTTTAGCAATGTTTCATAGTTTTTATGTGTACAAGTCCTTTACATTTTCTTATTAAATTCCTTCCTAGATATTTGATTCTTTTAGTTGCTATTGTAAATGGAATTTTTTTTTCTTGATTTTTTTCTTCTGATTGTTCATTACTCATGTATAGAGCTATTGATTTTTGGGTGTTGTTCTTGTACCACCACTTTGCTGAATTCATTTTTTATTAGCTCTAGTAACTTTGTTGTGAATTATTCAGAATTTTCTGTATATAGGATCGTGTCATCTGCAAAGAGGAAAAATTTTTCTTCTTCCTTTCTAATTTTGGATAACTTTTATTTCTTTTCCTTACCAACTTACTCTGGCTAGAACTTCCAGTAGAATGTTGAATAACACTGGTGAAAAGTGGATATCCTTGGCTTGTTCCTGACCTTAGAGGAAAGGCTTTCAATCTTTCACCATTGACCATGATGTTAGTAGTGGGTTTTTCATATATGCCCTTTACTACTCTGAGGAAGTTTCCTTCTATTGTTAGTTTTCTATGTATTTTTATGAAGAAAGCTTTTGTCAAATGCCTTTTCTGCATCAATTGATATGAGCATGTGAGTTTTTTCCTTTATTCTGTTAATGTGCTATATTACATTAATTGATTTTCTTATGTTGAACATCTTTGCATACCTGGGATAAATCCCCTTGATCATGGTATTTAATACTTTTAATGTGCCATTGGGTTCCACTTGCTAGTATTTTGTTGAGGATTTTTGCATCTATATTCATGAGAGGTATAAGTCTGTAATTTTCTTCACTTGAGATATCTTTATCTGGAGTTGATTTGAGGGTGATGTTGGCCTCATAGAATGACGTAAGAAGTATTCCTCCT